>UESW01003092.1:124531-160016 GCA_900491605.1 Calamus simplicifolius | reverse complement strand
GTAGAATTAATTTAGACACTTGAATGCTTGTAAAGTCTCATGATTAAATGGACCGCCTTGCGGCCGACCCGAACTTAAGCCCTACCATTAGCCATGAACCTGTGCCTCGGTCCTTGCTAGCACGCCAAGGATCGTAGCCGTGGCTCGCCCTTGCATGGTAGGGACCTTAGTTGCCTAAAGAAAATTGGTTTAGTTATAAATGATTTAAAAGGTTGTTATTAACCTTAGTTGTGTAAAAGAAATAATTTAGTTATATATTTAGTAATACTAATATAGTTTTATTTTGTGGTTTACTTTAATGGTTTACCAGACTTTGTATAAGTCGGTCAAAAATGAGCGGGGCTCGCTCATGGATGTATGCAAGGATAAAAGATGGCTTGCTTAATCCAGATTTCTGAATGGATTGGAAGAATTTATCGCATTTGCATGTAGCCAACCTGACTGGATGGATGGCCCTAGGATTAGGTGCCCAGGCAACGTCCACAGGTGTCAGAATAAAGCCTAGAGATGTTGAAACTGTTAAGGTGCATTTGTGTAAGAAGGGGTTTGTTCCTGATTACTATGTTTGGTACTGTCATGGTGAACCAGAGGATATTCCAGCAGCTGTTATAGGCCAACAGAGTCAATTCCCGTAGATGAACCATTTGTGAATTTAAACACATATGAACAAATGGTGATGAATGCATCGGGTACTGAATTCAATCAGAATACATTTATGGAAGAACCAAATCCAGATGCACAGTAATTTTACGATATGTTGCGTGCTGCAAATCAAGAATTGTATCCTGGTTGTGAGGGTCATTCCCAGTTTTCTACAGCTGCTCGAATGTTGAATATTAAGGCAGAACATCGATTATCAGAAAAGGCGTTCAATTCTGTAGCTGGGTTAATTAAAGAAATTTTGCCAAATGACAATATTGGCAGCAGACAGTTTTTTACGCAACAAAGAAGTTGTTGCGTGGGCTCGGGCTCCCAGTAAATAAGATCGATTGTGCTTGAACAATTGTATGATATTTTGGGTGAACTCAGAGCTGAGATGGTGTAAGATTTATGGGCAATCGAGGTACAAAACAGCGAAGGAGGAGCCGGTACAAGTAGGAGGAAAAGTGTGCCTTACAAGAGGATGCATTACTTTCCTCTTCCCCACGCCTGCAGAGATTATACAATCTGATGCAACAGCTGCTGATGAGATGGCATGTCGAACATGAATCTAAAGAGGATGAAATGCGGCATCCATCAATTCAAAGGCTTGGAAGCATTTCAATGAAATCATCCTGTTTTCGCTGAAGATATAAGGAATGTGAGATTAGGTCTTTGTACCGATGGCTTCCAACCATTTGGTCAAGCGGGGCAACAGTATATTCATGTTGGTCTGTGATACTAACTGTATATAACCTTCCTCCGTGGAAGTGCATGAAAGATGCTGCAATATTTTTAACCGTTTTGGTTCCAGGACCCATCAAATCCAAAGGAAAAGATTGATGTCTTTCTGCAACCATTGGTGGCCGAATTGAAAATGTTATGGGAAACAGGAGTCATAGCCTACGACATTTCTATGAAACAGAATTTCATCATGAGAGCTGCTTTGATGTGGACAATAAGTGATTTCCCGGCATATGCAATGTTGTCTGGTTGGAGCACTGCTGGAACGTCTGGCATGCCCTCATTGCATGTATGATTCGGATGCATTTACATTGTAGAAGAGTGGTAAGCAGTCATGGTTTGATAACCATAGAAGTTTTTGCCTCCAAATCATCCTTACAGGCGTAACTTGATCGCCTTCCGAAAGAACAAAGCAGTCACAAAATTTGCCGAACCGGTAAGGTCCGGCACGGATATATGATACTATAGAGCATTTGGGGTTGATGTATGCATGGGAACCGGATGCAGATAGAATAAATGGCCGTATATGTAAGAACATAATCGGAAGAAGCGAAGTATATTTTGGGATTTTACCTTATTGGAGCACAAATCTCATCCGACACAACTTGGATGTTATGCATATCGAGAAAAATTTCTTTGATAACATATTTAACACGGTGCTAAACATCCCGGGAAAAACAAAAGATACTGCAAAGTCAAGAGAGAAGAACTTAATCAGTACTGCAGAAGAGGTGATTTGAGAAGGAGTGCCGACGGGACCTATCCTAAAGCCTGTTACACTCTTGACAGAAATTCACGAGAAGTTTTATGTAACTGGCTTAGAGGGTTTAAAATTTTCAGATGGTTATGCCTCAAATATCGGTAGGTGTGTGAATATGCATAAGCTCAAGTTGTTCGGCATGAAGAGTCACAACTGCCATGTTTTCATGCAACGGTATTACCTGTAGCTTTTCGGTGAGTTGCTTCCGCAATATGTCTGGAAGGCAATTACGGAGCTTAGCTTGTTCTTCAAGGAGTTATCTGCCGCAGTCATTACTCTGCATCCATGGCAAGGCTTGAGAAGGAAATTTAATTATTTTATGCAAGCTTGAGCCGAATATTTTCTTCCAGTTTTTTTTGACTCAATGAAGCATTTACCGGTTCACTTGCCATACAAAGCGAGCATAGCTGGTCCCATGCAGTATCGCTGGATGTATCCTTTCGAGAGGTAAATATATACATCATTAAGATATGTTGACATTTCAAATATTATTCATTGCAAGAAAATTGGTTAATTTTTGTTTCAACTTTAATATAGGTATCTTAAGAAGTTAAAAAAAATGTGCGTAATAAGGCAAGGGTCAATAGGTTCTATATGCAATGCACACTTGGTCGAAGAAGTTTCAGCTTTTGCCTCGCATTACTTTGAGGGTCACGTCCATACGAGGAGCCAAAATCTTGGTCGTAACGATGACATATGTGTGGACGAAGGAGAAGCCTATGGGTAGAATATCAATTTTTAAAGGTATCGGCCTTTCCATTTGGTGGGCAGAAGTTAAGAAATCTTAGGGATATGGAGTATAATGCAGCACATTATTACATCCTAATGAACGTAGAGAAGTCGATCCATATATTGAGTAAGTGTATACTTCAATGCTTAATTGGAAATTTTAATTTAAATTACAATATACCATAATATTTAATTACTAACATCAGTTTTTCATCCTTTTCATCCCATAAGGATGTTTTTGTGATAGACAACGACAGATGAATCCCGACATCAGTCAAGTTGCAATTGGGCAAAAATTAGAAAGAGAGGTTGCTTACTGGTTTTATGAATTTGTGAGTAGTATCACTCAATCAATTTCAATAATGGCTTTCATTTTTTGAATTGGATGTGAATAGCTTATTAATTATAGGTAAACGGTCCATGGTCCACACCGACAATTTTCATTAAATGTCTATCGCATGGCCATTGAAGACCGTACCAACCTCTACTGGCTAGTTTGTAAATGGATACAAATTTCAGATTGAACGATTAGCAGCTTCAAGAGGCACGTAGACTGGGGCGTGTGTATTAAAGGAGAAAGTGTTGGAGCAAATATGCAGGATTATTATGGAAAGTTAGTAGAGGTGGTTGAAGTTGAATATCCCGGTTGGCCTATGAAATGAATAGTATTGTTTCGTTGTGATTGGTTCGATCCGATAGTTCCTGTGGGCAAAAAGGTTCATAACGACTACAATTTGGTTGAAGTGAACCATCGACGAAGATTGCAGAAATATGACCCATTCATCCTTGCATCCCAAGCTCAGCAAGTCTTTACTGCGGATATCCAGTTTTGCGCAACGATAAGCGAGATTGGTGGGCCGTTTCTAAAATCGTCCCACGTTCACAATCGTATTAGAGGAGAGTTCATCAATCAATCAGCCGAGTGCCCTGCATTTCAAGAGGATGAGATGGAAATGCATGCAATTGAGGACGACACAAGGGCTCCTGAAACATCACTTAGAGATCCAAATGGTGATGTCCAAGAATTGCGGGATGCAAATGTTCGGTTTCCTTTCGATGATAATGAAACTGAATCGTAGTCCGATACGACATCGGATGTTGAATCAACAGTTCACAAAACAATGACACCGATTAAACATAGAGGTTTTTTAAAATTTAACTTTTTTTTAAAAGTGTTAAATTTTTACATAGACAATCATTAATCATAAGTTAATTGTATGAATCTTTAGTATTTCAGTATACGGGCAGAGGTAGATCTACCAACGACAGATGGAGTGAGCAGGGACGTAGCCCTGCTGCATCAAATCATTGAGCGTCGGAGATGGAGAGTTCGGATCTCCAGCAGTCGCACAACCTTCGATCTCAGCAGTATTACCATCCAGCCAATCGGCACATACCTCCGAGAGTTCTTCCACCATCGGCCGCACCATACTTTGACTTGATGCTCAGGGGCTATAAGTATATACTAATTAAAATATATGTTTATGTTTTTAAGTCAATTACTTATAAATATGCATTTTTTTAATAGATTTATTGAGCAGCATCATGTATCGCCACATCAGCGCCGTATTTCAGAGGCGTGCAGATCCTAGTGGCTACGATTGGCGCCACGTATCTCCAGCCATGAGGGAGTTTTATTTTTCTGAGTTCAGGTAAACTTATTAAATACAATTTATCACTGATATAAAAGTTCTTAATCTTAATAAATTCAGAAACTAACTGTTTATTTTAATGCAGAAAAAGTAACGTGGGATCCTGCCAGCCATGATGCCATTAGGGCAGCATGGGAGGCTCTGACGGGACGCCGATACTCCGACATGCTTCATCGTTGGAGGTCATCGGGTCAGCGTCCTGCGCACGTGTCAGAAGGTATTTGGCACGAGTGGCAGCAGGCCTGGCAGTCCGATGGCTGGCGCAGGAGGTCCGCATCAGCCAGCACGAACCGTCGATCTGAGAAGGGCGGTCCTGACACGGGTCTCTCCCGCCATGCTTCGGGCTCCATTTCGATTCAGGAGCACAGATAACGTATGATAAGAAAATATAAATATTTTAATTACTATTTTAGTTATTTATAAATATTTATATTAATATCATTTTTTTAATGTTATAGTCTGAGCAGGAGGGCGGAGATCCTGGTGAGTTTCATCTATTCAGGGCGACACACACCAGGAGGGATGATTCCTGGGTCGACACGCGATCACGGGAGGTTGCAGTAAGAAATTAGATTTATGTAGTATCTGTTTAATTTTTAAAATTTTATTTCGAGAAATGTATTAACTC
Source organism: Calamus simplicifolius (assembly GCA_900491605.1). NCBI lineage: Eukaryota > Viridiplantae > Streptophyta > Magnoliopsida > Arecales > Arecaceae > Calamus > Calamus simplicifolius. The sequence continues at coordinate 154,864 of UESW01003092.1, read as the reverse complement.
ATTTATGTTGATTTCATAATTTAAAGACACGAGTCGAGGAGCTTCGCTCCCAGGCATCGCAGGTCGACTCTACTGATGGGGAGACGCCCGTCGAACTCTCAGCAGAGGAGAGCCGGCATGTATTTTTGGAGGCTGTTGGTGCCCAGCTGCGAGACCGCAGGGTCTATGGTCTGGGCACTGAGCTTCTACATATTTCCCCATCAGGCCTCTAGCTCGTGAGCTTCTGGTGATCTTCCTCTCGAGCATTTAGACGACCTTCGAAGATCTATTGCAGAGGAGGTTCGGCAGGAGGTCGAGCAGGATTTCGAGGATCGTATGCGAGGCCGGGATCAGGAGATTGCAGACATGCGAGATGAGATGCATTATTTGCGGGATATGGTTAGCCGCTTGTCGCAGAGTCTCCAGCCTCCACAGCCTCCACGTGATCGCTCAGATTCTTGATGTATTTTTTTTTCTTTTTTTATGTTGTACATGAAAACTTCAAAATTTTAATATATGAATTATTTTTAGAAATTGAATGATTATTGTTTGGATCAATATGAGTGAAGAATGTTTCGATCAATATTTAAATGTAACGAAATTGTATTAACCGTTTTAATTTTAAATTTTTATTTTTTAAAAAAAATATTTATTTAGCGACGCATTAGCGACTGCAATTGCATCGCTAATATTTTTAAAATATTATTATTAAATATTACGATGCAATGACCTGGCGTCGCAATAATTTAAAAAAAATTAATAGCGACGCATTAGCGACTCAAATTGAGTCGCTATTATATCTAAAATATTTTTAATAAATACTGCGACGCAATGACCTTGCATCGCAATATTTTAAAAAAAATTTATTTGCGACGCTTTAGCGACACAAATTGCGTCCCTATTATATCATAAATATTATTATTAAATATTACGACGCAACGAAATGCATCACAATATTGCGACGCAAATGAGTGCGTCTTAATATTTAATAATTATTTAAATATTATAATTTAATTTTTAATTTAGCGATGCATATGGATGCGTCGCAATATTGCGACGCAATGTTGCATCGCAGAGAGTCGTAATATTGCGATGCAATTACGACAAATGGATATTACGATGGACATCTGAGCGACGCCGTCATTGCGTCGCTATTGCGTCGCAATAGCATGTTTAGCGACGCAATTACGATGCATTGGGCGTCGCAATATTTATTTTTTGTAGTGTAATAAATCAAATTTATTATTTTATTTTTAATATTCTCAATAATCATATTATCAAAAATATCAAAAATTAAAATTTTTCTCTCTCCATCAACTCATAATATGCACCACTTACAAGAGAAAAATTCTCTTATGTAATGTTCCACAATAATATTTATGTGCAACCATTCATATCAATTATTATATGAACAATATGTCTAAATATATTTTTATTTTATCCAATAATTAATTTATTATACCAAAATAAATATGAAAAAAATAATCAATCAAATTGATTATTTATCTTCATAATAAACTCTTTATTATAAAGTTTTAATAAATATTTTATTAAAAAAAATAATTAATCATATTAATTATTCAATCCAAAAGTATTTGATGCGATTAACCTAAGATGGTGTGGAAACCATGGACCCATAATTTTAAGCTCCAATAAACTTGAATAAACTTAATTAAAACTCTTTAATTATTTATTTAATTTATTAATCTCAAAGTTATTCCACTAAAACTCAAGACTATACTTTTAAAAATTATAAATTAATTTTACTCAAAAACTTGAGTCATCCATTGATATAATCATTACATATAATTCAATCCTTCATAATTAGTTCATAATTAGAGCTAGATGAAATAACCGTTATACCCCTCCAATTATCTCTTGTTCCAATTGATTCAATAGTTAAATAGTTAATTTATGATTTGATCATAAATTGCGAGTATAACTGTTTAGCTACATAATCAATACTTAAGGAAACTAATTTTAAGCTTCTTTTCAAAAGCCATGCATTTCATATTTTTTAATCATATTTTCAGCCCAATGTATTATATTAAACCTCTAAGTATTGCGCCCAACATCAAATGAGCTTTTAACAAACAAATTAAAAGATCCAATAGCACAATCAAGGATTCTATGATTAAATCAGAATTAAGGTTGATTTACGTATGATCATCTTGTGACATAAATTGATTCTTTATAACGGTCTTAAATAAAGATTCAAATTATGTAGGTCTAAGTCCTATATAATCTTATTATATATAATACCTTCACTAAGTGTCTTTACACAACAATTCGGATAAGATTATCACATTCATAATGTTCATGGACCGTATTAGTGATTAGTGATAGAAGATCCGTACTTCTATCAATCATGGACATGTTAAATATATTAGCTATAATTTTAATCATCTTGTATATATTATACTAAAATTACAGTCTTATTATATATTTTGAATTTTCATATAATATTCATCTTTCATATAAACGAGGCAAGATTGAAGAAAAATACTTTTTTATTAATTCAAAAAGTTAAAAGTATAAATATATCTGTTTTCAAGGGCATTGTTCTCAATAATTAGAATAAAGGTAAAAAGATGGAGAAGAAGTGGAGAAAGAGGTGGGGGCGGCCGAGGGTCCTTGGGTGTCCCTTGGATGGGGCAAGGCGGCGACTAGGGCTCTTAGGCGGCTGCTTGGAGGGGTGCAAGAGCGGCTAGGGTTTGGGGCATCCATAGGTGGATGGCAAGAAGGCAGCTAGGGTTTAAGATGGGTGGCTTGGATGCAGGCAGGCATAGGAGCAAGAACACAAACACCAAGGAAAATATGACTCAAATAACTGATTGCTTGTCTTGATTGATTGAAAGGTTCGATACTTTTTTTTCATACAAGAATGTCTCTTTTATAGGATAAGAGACTTGGGGCCAAGTAAATACAAATATGGAAATAAAAAGATGCGCCCCTTTTTATGAAAGAAAATTTAAAATAATTTCAAAATTGATGCCCATTTTCTTCCTAAAATGTGGATTGAATGGCGTCCTTTGAATTTGAATACATGAAAGAAAATTCAAAATTCAGTAATTTGGAATGGCCATATTGGGCGTCCTTCACTTACTTCTTTGGGCTGAATTCAGAGTTGAAATTTTCAAAAGAACTGGGCAGCAATATTGGCATCCTTCACTGCTGCAATTCAGGGCTAAAAATTCAAATCTGGGCGGCATGCATTTGGGCGTCCCTTTACTGCTTTTATGTGTAGGCCTTGTCTTCTTCTCCTATACTGGTGTCTCCTCTTGTAAGCTAAATAAACTTACTACAGGACTCACATTAAAGTAAATTGAACTGGACAGGATTCAAATTAAAATAAACTGAACTGGACGAGACTCAAATTAAAATAAACTAAACCTAATTTTTCAACTCAAGACTTGAATCAAAACTAATCAGATATCCACAGAGGGTTAAGAATCATTTGTCTGATCCTGGTGCCTGCACCACCAAGGGGTGACCCATTAGCCGCGATGCCGTCGAGCTCCTTTAATCGATAGGTCCTCAGCTTCGGAGATGAGTCAGATGTAAGAAATTGGGAATTTTTTTATTATCATCAGCCAAAGAGGTACATCATTGATAATAACGATGGAGATTGTCTTCATTCTAGGTACATGGGATGGGCTTTTCGTCGAGTTCTTCAATCCGGTATGCTCCTCGATGGAGTACTTCGGTGATGCGATAAGGACCCTTCCAGTTTGGAGACAGTTTGACCCCCTTCATTGGCTTGGACACCTCAGCATTTCTGAGGACCAGATCTCTGGGGCAGAACGTCTTGGGATGGACTCAGGTGTTGTAGTACTTGATCGCTTGCTGGCGAAATATGGCCATTTTGAGCCGCGCCCGATCATGCACTTCATCAATGAAGTCGAGGTTGGCTCTCAACTACACAGGATTGTCCCTTTCATTGTATGACTCCATCCAGAGTCTTGGAAGGCCGATCTCGATGGGGATGACCGTTTCGGATCCAAAAACAAGGCTGAAGGTGTCTGTCCTATCGGGGCCCATGGAGTTGTGTGATGCGCCCACAACACACTTGAAAGCTCTTCCACCCATCTATCCCTAGACCCATCCAGTCGGATTCTGAGTTTCCGAAGCATGGTCTGGTTCATGACCTTAGCCTCTCCATTGGACTTTGGATGGCCGAAAGAGGTGAACCAGTGGTAGATGTTCAGCTTGGCACAAAAGGTCTTGAATGTGGCATTGTCGAACTGTCGACCATTGTCGATGTTGATAGTGTGAGGCAACCTGAACCGGCATATGATGGACTTCCAGAAGAAAACTTTGACCTTGCCCTCAGTGATCTTAGCCATCACCTCGACTTTAACCCATTTAGAAAAGTAGTCGATGGCGACAAGTAGGAACTTCCGTTGACCCGAAGCTAGAGGGAACAGTCTCAGAATGTCCATTTCTCACTGGGCAAAGGGCCATGGGACCGAGAACGGGCTTAGTGGGGAAGCCGACTGTCGCTGGATGTGTGTATGTCGCTAAGAGCCATTGCACTTTCGAACCAGCTCGGTCACGTCCTCCCTCATAGTTAGCCAGTAATATCCTTATCGGAGGGCTTTCTGAGCTAGCGACCTGCCCTTTAGATGATCTCCGCATATGCCTCCATGTATCTCTCTAAGGATGTAATTGGCATCTGCAGGGCCGACACACTTGAGGAGAGGGTAGGAGAATGACCTTCTGTATAGTTGCCCATCCAGCAAGGTGAACTTGGAGGCTCTCCATTTGAGCAGTCTAGCCTCCTCACGATCGATCGAGAGGGTGCCATCCGTAAGGTAGTGGATGTAGGCATCCATCCACGTTTGTTCCTGCGTGACTGGGAGGACCTCCTCTTTGTCTTCAATACTGGGCTTTTCCAAGTGTTCGATATACGTGCTCCCCAGGATGTTGTCCGCTGAGGTAGCCAACCGGGAAAGGGCATCGGCCTTGGCATTCTCGCTCCGAGGGATGTAGCTGATATTGAAGTATGCAAGTGAGGAGACCAGGAGTCGGACCTCTTCTAGGTACCGAGACATAACAGGATCCCACGCCTTGCACTCTCCATTGATTTTTCCGGAGACATGTTGGGAGTTGGTGAAGATCTTGACACATCTGATCCTGAGCTCCTGGGCGAGCCTTACCCCGGCCAGCATGGCTTCATACTCGGCCTAGTTATTGGTAGCTTTGAAGAGGAGTTGGAGGACGTATTCTACCTTCTCGCCCTTCGGACTCGCGAGAATGAGATAGGCCCTACTTCCTTGGAAGTTTAAGGCACTGTCCATATGGAGGATCTAGGTTTCCTCCATGTCATGGGGCTCAGCATCTAGCTACACCATCGGGGGCTCTTTCGCCTGCTCTTTGGCCCAAGTGCACTCGATTAAGAAGTCGGCCAAGACTTGGGACTTTAGAGCCGACCTTGCTCAGAAGGAGAGGTCAAACTCTTCCAACTTTATTGCCCATTTGGCTAACCGGTCTGAGGTGTCTGGATGAGCCAGGATAGCTTTGAGGGGCTGGTCCATGAGTACCATGATGGAATGAGCTTGGAAATATGGCCTGAGATGTTGGGCAAAAATAATCAGAGCAAAAATGATTTTCTCTGTCTTGGAGTACCTGACCTCAGTGTTATGGAGTATTTTGCTCACATAATAAAAAGGCTTCTGAGATCCATCGGTGTCAAGGCATACTAAGATGGAGCTGACGGCCTCCAAGGAGGCGGCGAGGTAGAGAAAAAGGCTCTCCCCCTCCTTCGGCTTTGACAGCAACGGTGGGGTAGATAAAAATGCCTTTAGCCCTTGAAAGGCTCTTTGGCAGTTTTTTGTCCATTCAAATCTGTTCACCTTGCACAGGCCTTGAAGAAAGGCAGACACCTCTCAACCGACTTGAAGAGAAAATGACTTAGGGCCGCTATCCTTCCGGTGAGCCATTGCACTTTCTTCTTGTTGGCCGATGGCTGCATGTCGAGGATTGCATTGATCTTCTCTGGGTTCATCTCTATCCCTCGCTGGGTCACCATGAAGCCCAAAAACTTTCCTGCCGTGACCCCAAAAAAACACTTTCACAGGTTCAGATTCACTTGGTAGCGGCAGAGATTATTGAAGGTTTCCCCTAGGTTAGAGACATGGTCGAAGGTGCGGATGTTCTTTGTCAACATGTCATCCACATAGACTTTCATGTTTCACTCAAGCTGGTTTTGAAAGACCTTGTTCATCAGCCTCTGATAGGTTGCTCCTGCATTCTTGAGGCCGAAAGGCATTACCTTATAACAATAGATGCTCTTCTCAGTCATGAAGGATGTATGCTCTTTATCATCTGAGTCCATCTTTATATGGTTGTACCCAAAGAAGGCATCCATGAAGCTGAGAAGCTCATGACTGAAGGTGGAGTCCATCAGTTGGTCAATCCGAGGCAATGGGAAACTGTCCTTTGAACATGCCTTGTTAAGGTCGATGAAGTTAATGCAGATCCTCCAGCTTCTGTTTGCCTTGTGGACCATCACCACATTAGCCAACCAATCTGGATAATGGGCTTCCTGGATATGGCCGGTAGCAAGTAGCTTGCTTACCTCCTTGTCAATAGCCCTTTGTCTCTCCGAGGCGAAGCTCCTCTTTCGTTGGTGGATTGGATGGTGCTTTGGGTCAATGTTGAGCTTGTGAGTGATTACCTCTGAAGGTATGCCAGGCATGTTGGATGCTGACTAGGCAAAGATGTCCAAGTTGTCCTGCAAAAATGCCAGGAGGCTATCTCGGTCCTCCGCAAGAAGAAGCTCATCGACCCGCACCATCCTCGTCGGGTCACTCCCCAATGGGAAAGTCAATAGTTGCTCAGCTGGCTCACCTCCTTTGCTGGACTCTCTGAGATCTGGCACCTCTGGGGCCGGCGTGACTGCCGACTCTTGGGGCTTAACGCCGTGTGGTAGCATGGCAGGACCGGACTAGTCTTCCCTCACATCTCACCGATCCCGTTGTTAGTTGAGAATCTGACGAGCAGCTACTTGATGGAGATAACCACATCAAGGAGATTTAAACTGGGTCGACCGAGGATAGCATTGTATGCCGAAGGCACTCGGACGACTAGGAACTTCATCATGACTGTGCTTTGACACGGTGGTGTTCCGACCGTAACTGGAAGTGTAATCTTGCCTTCCACTCTCACTGTATCTCTCGTAAAACCAACTAAGGGTGCCGCCACTGGTTGGAGGGAGTCAAGCGACAGATTCATTCGAACAAAGGCATCGTAGGTAATGATGTCCGCTGAGCTTCCATTGTCAACTAGGATTCGCTTTACAAGATGTTTGGAAATCATTATTGAGACAATAACACCATCATTGTTTACATGTTCAACCCTAGCTAACTCTCTTTCGAGAAGAGAAATTACATCACCCATGGCCTCATCACCCCTCGGCCGCTTAGATGAAGAGCCCACTCCCCAAGAGACCATCGCCACCATCTTCTCCATCGAAGCATTGTCGACATTGGCCTGAGCAGGCGGAGGCCCCATGAGCGCCGAAACTACTGGGGGTCCCTTCTGGACATATTTTTTGAGGTAACATCGCTGGATGAGTTCCTCGATGGCGCGCTTCAGGCTGTAGCAGTTCTCGATGTTGTGGCCATAGTCCCGGTGAAAATGATAGAAGCGGCTCTTGTCATGGGGAGCTCCCTTCTTCATTGGCAGAGGACGCTGAAGGTATGGCTCACCCTCGATCTCCATGAGCATGTGAGAGCGAGGGGCGAGAAGAGGGGTGAGCTCGCTTTTCCTGGAGCGAGGCTCAGGCGGCGATCGTCTGGCCGATGAGATGGCTCGAGCTTTTTGGAATGAGAGGGTATGCTTGGCTCAGCGTGGGCAGACCTCCGGCTGAAACCTCCCTTGGACTCTCGGCGAGTGGAGTCAGCCTCGTCGGTGCGGATATATTTTTGCGCGCAGAGCAGGTGGTCAGCGTAAGAGCTAGATGGTTTCTCGTCTAGAGAAAAGGTGAAACGGAATGGACGAAGTCCTTGTTTCAACGTCAGAGTCGCCACCGCATCATCTAAGTGGTAGACTTCGAGGGCCACCATTTTGAAGCACGCCACGAAGTCTTTAAGGGACTCTCCCTCCTTCTGTCAGACGGCGAAGAGACTGTCTGCCACCTGAGGGATCCTTCGACACACATCGAAGTGAGCCAGGAAGGCCCTCTCTAGCTGTCGAAAAGAATCGATGCTATGTAGGGACAGGCGAGAGTGCCAGGCACGGGCGGCCTTCCGTAATGTAGTTGGGAAGGCCTTGCACAGGAGGGCATCGGTAGCCCCTTGGATTTGCATGAGAGCCTTGTAGCTCTCGAGGTGGTCAAGTGGATCCATTGTGCCATCGTACGAATCCAGCTGAGGAAGACAAAATCTGAAGGGAACGAGCTCCTCTAGAATACGTCAGGAGTAGGGAGGACGGGTGTCGTAGTCCTCCTCTAACTGGCTATTGATTTTTCTGCTGAGCTCCTCCAACCGATGGTTGTACTCATCCAAGCGCTTCTCCGCTCAGTAGTTGATAGTTGACATCTTTCTTGATGATTCGAAAGATGAAGAGGAAGAGCACGGGTAGTGATGCCTCCGCTTGGGTTCTTTCTGACGCTGTTTCTCCAGGGAGGAGTCACCCGAGCTACGGATGGGAGAATGTGACCTTTTGAGGGTCTCCCAGCGGTGTCCTCCGGGTGAGGCACGATGGTTACGAGTCTCTCGGTGAGGAGGTCTCCCCGAGAAGACTGTTGAATGGGCGGTGCATCTGCCGCAGGTGATGAAGGAGGCATGGGTTGGTGTTGAGTGGTCATAGACTGCTGCTCCTGCAGTCCGTGCACCATTGCCGTCAAATTTTAAACTTGCTGAGTGAGTGCAGCCAATTGCCCCAACTAGGTGGCTGCAGCTGGTGGCGCAGGAGTAACCGAAGGGTTAGCAGCGGGAAGGTTGGCCTCCAGTCGCTGCTCCGATGGTTGGAGATGCCCCCCAGCGTGACTGATGGAGGCCTCTCAAGCTCGTGTCACAACCATTGTTGTTGTAAAGGAGAAGTGAGGAGAAGGAAGCTTGCGGCTAAGTGTTACAGAGCTCTATTCTCGCCCCCCTACCTGGCGTACCAATTTGATGACGTCTGATCATCGGCGATGATAGTCAAAAGACTTTGTGAAGTTGTCGACAAAGCTCGGACCTACAAAAAGTCCAAGGCCAGAGGTGGCTCCGGCGGGGACCCTCTGATGGATAAGTTAGTGACCGGAGTCACAGCTGTGAGCTTGAGAAAGCTTGGAAAGAAAGGATTAAAGAACCGAAAGGTTTCCTGAGTACTAAGAGTATAATCAGAATATCTTTCGTGTGTGGAAAGGCCTTTAAAATGTCTTACCTCGTTAAGGATTCTTCTTACCCTTTTATGGATCCTTGGTTTCAGTCTGGGGATCAGCCACATGGGATTCCATAGAGAAAAGTGTCTGCTAAGCTCATGGTGATTACGTGAGTTCAGAGATGGTTGGTAGGCCTAGTCTTATCGAACATGCGGACCAGTTGGTTAGTGGGCCTAGTCCCATCAGATGCGTGGGGCAGATGGTAGGTGGACTTAGTCCCATCGGGCGTATGGGATAGGTGGTCGGTGGGCCTAATCCCATCAGACGTGTGGGATAAGTGGTAGGTGGGCCTGGTCCCATCGAGCGCGTGGGACAGGCGGCAGGCGCGACTAGCCCATGCGGGGGTGCCATGTAGGTAGGCACCACAATCCGTTCGGAAGCTGACATAGAAGTTGATGCCGCGGGTGTTGGGGCTGATTTCGGAGAGGATGGACCGCCGAGGACTGCCTTGGAGAGATGGAGCCGCTGAGGGCCGTCTTGAAGAAATGGGACCACTGCTGAAGAGCGGGGTCATCTTGAAAAGATGGGGCTACCGAGGACCGCCTTAAAGAGGTGGGGCCACCTTAGGCCGCCTTGGAGAGATAGGGCCGCCGAGGGCCGTCTTAAAGAAGCTGGGCCATCGAGGATCGCCTTGGAGAAACGGGGATGCCTATCTTTAGTTCTATCATCAGTTAGGTCTGCTGTTAATGCCTACGTGGCGCTATCAGCCACATCATTTTCTGTACAACAATTGTGGTGATCAAGATTATCCCTTAGTACTAAATGATCCTCATGATAGCCTATAGGTCTTACTGTAGGCAAGCCAAATGACATGGGTACCTATATCCGTAGAAAAAGTTGAGCTACATGCCCTTTTGTGACACTGTCGAGACAAATAGGAACTGCACTGGGCTAAACTGCTCCCCAGTTATATAACGAAGGAACAAACAAAGTCGAACTGCTGAACTAATATTACACAATCGTGCAGAAATGATTCATAGTTTCTTGAGAGTATCAAGCATGCTTTGGCGTGGCCGATACATGGCTTCTAAAGGAAAAACCTTGGACAAAGTGAGACCCGAACCTTCAGTCATGTCTACCTCTTCCATTCCAATTCTTTCCCACTCAAAGCATTGGACCAAAGTTCCTAATGTTTGGCCAACCAACCTCAATGCTAGGCCTTCACCTGGGCACCTTCTCCTTCCCATCCCAAAGGGGACCATCAGCTTCCCTTCGCTTTTTCCATCCTCAAACCTTTCTGGCATGAACTTGGTGGGCTCTTTCCACAACTTTGGGTCCCTGTGAACGGAGTATGCATTGACCAGCAGCATCATTCCACGAGGAATATGAAAGCCTCCGACAATACACTCTTGGGATGATTCATGAGGCAAAAGGAGTGGGGCTACTGGGTACAGCCGAAGAGTTTCGGTGATGACACATTGAAGGTATGGAAGATTTGAGAGATCCGATACCTCTAGCAGGCGCTCATTTCCTACTTGTGCGTCAATCTCGTCCCTCACCTTCTTCAATGCTTTTGGGTTGTTGAGTAGAAGAGACATAGCCCACTCAGTCGTACCAGCTGTTGTATCTACGCCTGCTGCTAATAAACCCTGTCACAAAAAATTGCTATATCGATGAGCTCGAGAGATTCTTGTGAATCACGGTAGCTTGGCTTGCGGAGGTATTTTATATTATTGAATTGAGTTTAGTTTTGGATTTTAGGAGCGAGGTTGGACCACGAGATGAGGCGGACGCCAAAGCCCTGCTTCTTGGAGTACTGGATCATTTAGATTTTTATTTTTTTGCAGAATAAGTTAGTGCAGAATCGGTAACTATAGGGATCTTAACGTACATATAATTTTTTAAAAAATCTATGGGTAAATGTTTTAGAGTATGAACTTAATTGAGTACATCGATAAGGGAGGCTTGTCAAGATTTAGTGATCAGAGTGAAACTTTTTGGTCTAAAAGAATTTTCTATAGCTGATATGTAGATGGAGTAGCTGGCCATTAGGGACCTCTTTGTTTTCCAAAGCGGCACGGGAGTGAAGTAATTGGATTGTGTTTATCAAAATCATTACTTTTTCTTTCTTATTTATGCGCTTGCTTGTCAGAACTTTTGGCCAGAGAATATATATATATATATATATATATTACATGTGATTCAGCCGTCCCATAAATTCTGGTGCGAAATTTTTTTGTTAGCATAATAGCATTTCTCCCGCTGCTAAAAAAAATTAGCATATCTTTGTTTAGTAAATAAATTTTTACATATTTGGGGTCCCCTGATCCCATTTATTTATTTATTTTATTTGACAAGATAATTAGACAAGCAATTTTAATCACGGCAGCTTTTGGCAATTTTGCTCGACTGCCTACGGGCCCTTACCTCGAATAAAACTAAGAAAACTCATGCTTGTATACTAACCATGGTGAACCGTGACGGTGGATATATCTGTATCCAGACCTCAACAACCATCAGTTACTAGCACCGATAGATAAGATCGAAGAACTCGAAAAGGTGTGAGATTTACTATAGTGACATCTAACCAGATGACCGGACACGAGAAATACTTCCTAGATTTGGATTCTCAAGGCCAAAAAATGCGATCGAATTCAAGAACATGCGAAGGGAAAGGAACTAATTAATTTGGATTCTCGAGGACCCAAAATGGGATAGACTTGAAGAACATGAGAAGGGGAAGGAACTAAATACCAAACAAAGTGCTTTGATCGTCTGGTCGGTGTAGTACTCGGGATCCGTCATCTGTTGCGATAGCAATACATCGATCAGAGTCTTTCTTTCCACTCCTTCTTCCTCCTTGCTTTTGCTCCTATGCTCATCTATCAGCCTCTGCATCAATTCATCCCTTTCTTTGTGAAACCTCGCCAACTTCTCCTTAAATCCCTGGTAATCGACCCACCTCAGCACTGGAAAGAAGTCAGCCAGGTTTGATGCTCCGACCGCCGGCGCAGCCTCTTCTATCAGCTTCCAATACCGCCTCGCCTCCTCCGACATCCCTGCTCTCTCCTCCTCATGCCCGTCGAACCTCCTCCCAGCAATCATCCTCATGATCATGTTCAATGATAGTGCGGCCAACCTCGACTTCAGCTCCGCTATCGCGAACCCTTCTGTTGATTTCATGGCAATCCAGCCCAGAAAGAGTTGGCGAACCATGGCCTGGAGCTCTCCTGTCCGAATTCCAGATAAGGAGTTGAGGCGATGGGTGGAGAGGAGCTCGACGATGGCGATGCGGCGGAGGTTGCGCCAGTGCGGTCCATAGTTGGCGACAACGAGAGAGGTGTAGTTGTAGGTTATGTGTTTCAAGGAGGGAAGGCGGGGGCGGTTGGCGAAGGTGATATCGTTCTTCGAGAGGCAGTCTTCAGTAGCAGCAGGGGAAGAGACTACGAGGACTGGGCAGGAGCCGAAACGGAGGAGGAAGACTGGACCGAGGCGTTCGGAGAGGCGAAACAGGGTGCGGTGGAGGGGTTTCTTAAGTAGATGGATGTGGCCAATGAAGGGGAGGGAGGGAGGGCTAGGTGGGAGGTTCTCTTTGCTGTTGCTCTTGCTCTTGGACAAGAGAAGTTTGACGATGAGTAGAAGAGCAAAGGTAACGGAGATGCAGAAGAGCGTTTCCATGGTGCGATGGATAGATCGTTAGGAGGTAGCAGCGGTCAGGGACGGTCAGGAACCGCGGCAGCTAGCGCATGGGCTGTTCTACCAGCTGGGTTCGCGGGACAGCATTATTATTATAGCCTGTATATTTATAATATCGAGTATGAGCGAGAGCACTACTGCACTGCGAACGTTGGCACTGACGCATACTGATAGAGACCAATGCAGACAGTATTGTGTTTTTCCTGACGTGTAGGCTCTCTCTCTCTCTCTCTCTCTCTCTCTCTATATATATATATATATATATATATATATATATATATATATATATATATATATATATATATATATATATATCACATTCAATCAAACGTAGAAGATAAGGATGAACAATTTACAATCGCATTTGCGTCCAAACAAACTCCCTTGGTTGGGCGACGTTGATATGATGCATTTGTCCATACGAAGGTGTTGATCACTCCTCTCTAGCTTGGTGTGATGTGGCAAGCTTTGCCGGTCTGATGTGCCTGTGGACCCTGTACTTAACTTGCTGCATCAGTAGATATGGGCCATCAAGCTATTTGGCTTTGAAAAAGTTTGCTGCATAATGCAGCGTAAGCTGGACTACACTTAAGAATTGACAAGCGATGCATGCACATATGCATGCTAAAAATAAAAACAATAATTCTACTTTCGGCATGCAAGTATAACACGTCAATCTTCGAATGAAGTGCATATAACCTACATCATATTCGATGCATAATGACTTTTCTGATGTGCCTGTGGACCCTGTACTTAACTTGCTGCATCAGTAGATATGGGCCATCAAGCTATTTGGCTTTGAAAAAGTTTGCTGCATCGGACAATGCAGCGTAAGCTGGACCACACTTAAGAATTGGCAAGCGATACATGCATATATGCATGCTAAAAATAAAAAAAATAATTCTACTTTCGGCATGCAAGTATAACACGTCAATCTTCGAATGAAGTGCATATAACCTACATCATATCCGATGCATAATGACTTTTCTTTGGCTTTCCAAGAAAAAAATCAAATATGGGTTTTATGTAGTGCTAAATGGTGTCAGGTACTACTAAACCGTCTTCCTCATCGACTTGACTAGAGACATAGCACCCTGATGAAGGCGCTTTCTGCGTAGGGATAACAATTTTTTCTATTTTACTATTTATCTAGCTGATATCATTTTTAATCGATCAAAAAACGTCTGATTTAAACAGCTTAATGGATATAGAGATTATTCTATTAATGGATAAACAAGTAAACGATTGAGGACGGTATCCTTCGTCCTATTTCTATTTATCCATTTCTGTCCTTGTTAGTTTAATATTTTTAATATTGTTACTTGTTGTTTAGTAAAGATAATTTATTATTGTGTTTTTAATTTTTAAAGGACTTGCTTCTACTTATATTATATATTTATGTTTTATATATTTTTTTGGGACTAATGTAATATTTATGTGCACTTTTATTGGTATTTTTAAAGTTTTTAATAAATTATAAGTTTAATAAAATAATTTTATTTTTTATATAAATGATCAAATGGATATCCCCGTTTATCCGATCGAATATTTTTGTGTTTGCTTCGTTAATTATAATGAGAAAAAGTTTTTCGTATAGGGATGGGACCGGCAAAGGCTGAGCCATTGCCATCCCTACTTTTGCGCCGTATCCTTATTCAAATTGCTTCACTTGTTGGTGTCTAGGATTGACGAAGCCGGAAGAGCCTTTATCAGGAAAAAAAAGATTTTATTAAAAATTTTAATTACTTGATGAAAGAATTATTGAAAATAAAAAAAAACAAAGTGAAATGAAATTGTGTTACCATGCTATATCTTTCACCATTTATACAAGATGATCAAGATTGATTCATTAGTTAATTAAAGAGATTTTAGAAATCTTAAAAATCCATCATTGGTTTTATGTTGTGCTAAATGGTTTCTAGGACTAATAATAAACCGTCTTCCTTTTACCATCAACTTGATTAGAGACAGGCCACCGATGAAGACGAGGAGGGGCAGCCTTCTATATCGTATTCTTATTCATATTATTTAACTGATTGATGTCTAGAATTATATCTCAAAAATTTATTGATGTCTATATATATATATCTCAAAAAATTATATATCTCAAAAAATTATTTTAAATGTTTTAAAATATTATTAAAAATTTTTAAAAATTTTTGTCAAATATATTGGGAATCTATTTTAGTGATGTAATGTAATGTATAGATTCAAGAAAGAAGATGGGCTTACCATAAAGAACGTAAAAGTAATAAATGAATCCTTATCGGCAAAATAAGCTTGGAATCTTATTAGTGGGTCTCTTTTCACTTGAAAGAACCTTATCAACTAGGCTTATTACTTTAGAAAAATCCTAGGAATTAAAGATAGAAAAGTATTTTATACCTTTTTATCAATATATAAAGAAATGATTAATCAAAGCCTTTCAGGATTTTGAAACTGCACAGCTTTTAAATTTAGGAAGGATGAAGGGATCAAATTTTGAAAAGACACTTGGTTGGGCCCTATCTACAGCTTTCAAACAGGAAGAACACCATTATGACAGAATGCTGGGTTGGAAACTAAAGTTTATTGAATTTTTTTTTTCTTTCTTAGAGCACAATCAGTTGTCAAAACTTTTGGATTCTATTTCAATTAGATCCAACAGGATAACAAATATTAGCTCAACCACAATGATCCTTCCTCTTTTTACAAATTTTGGTCACATTACAAAACTGTATGAAAATCAACAATTCTAAAAAAAAGTAAAGGTATTCATCTAACTTGGTCTTAAAAAAAATTATGTAGAGAGAGATATTAGTTAGAAAAGAATGGTTTGCTACCTCATAGTGCCCCCTAAGGTAGTGTTTGATAGAAAAAATATTATCCATGGATAAGTGTATGGGATAGAGTTTACCCCTAGGGATATCCCTTGGCTATCCCATTGATCATATCAAATGCAAAAAGGTAAATCCATAGGATAACTTTTTTTTACTCTTATTTGGAGGGATAACTAGCTATTCCTACATTTTCTAGGAAATAATTGAGGGGATAATCCATGGTTGGTTAACCATGGATTAACCCTTTGGTTAACTTTATCCCTAGCTATCCCTTATAGTTATGGCTTTTGAGAATAAGAAGGAATATCCCCTCTTATTTCCTATTTCAAACACTACCTAAGTGTTGTAGAGTTTGAATTTGCCTCTCACCTTTTCCCCAAATATTATTATTTCAGAGATGTGTGTGATAGAGTCATGAACCACTTTTAATTTTTTTATAGAAAGCTTGTAGTTTGCAGGACTTATGAACTTTTTGGCTTTTTTTTCTTTTAATAGTAGGTTTGCTTGGGATTACTTTATTTTGGTAACTTTGTGGCATTTTTTTTTTTTGGTACAAGCGGGTGATCATACAACACGCGTACGAGTCAACCCATATTTATCAAAGTACAAAATTTGTTGTAGATACAAAGGACAGGGATCATCCTGCCTCCAACTCCAAAAACATGAATGATAAGCCACAGATGTAGCCACCCATGGGCCTCCCTCAAAATTATCCATATATTATGTAAGAGCAGATTGATATGGGCTTGGAAGCCATTATCCTTCTGCATCTACCGGATAAAAGTCATAGAGTCATCCTCAATAATGAGGTTGTAAGCATGGAGGATCCAAACCGCATAGGAGAGACCCACTCAAGCAGTATAAAGCTTAGACATAAGGACAGAGGAGTCCAAACTATCAACACCACTAGCCGCCACCAGATCATCCTTCGGCCCACGAATGACAAAGGCGGAACCAGCTAATCTACCTCGGACACTTCCATCAAAGTTGATTTTGACAAACCCTTGAGGGAGGCTCCCAAGAAATGAAAACCGTATGCCGGTTCGTTGCCAAAGCAGCAGGGGAATCCAGAAGCCAGAGAAGTCAGAACCACCTATATAGAAGCCCCGGGCATAATACGTCATTAGAGATCTAATTTTTCGCATTATCCTCTGAAAGGATATACTGTCATCAGTAAAAATAGCCTGGTTCCTAGACAACCAGATCTGATAGGCCGTAGAAGCCCAAAGAGCACTTTTGTACTGAGAGGCCTTATGGAGGTCATCTAAGAAATAAGAGCACCGAGAGTGCATATGATCCGCTCTACAATAATAACCAACTGACAGTCAGAACCATCCCACTCTAGGACAGGAGAAGATGACATGATCAGTAGACTCCACCTCTAGACCACACAACGGACAGCTAGGTTGGATAGGCCAACCCCTCCTCGCAAGCAAAACACAAGTGGGAAGGCAGTCCCACAGAAGCTTCCAAATAAAGAGCTGGACCCTGGGGAGAATGGGAAGCTTTCATATCCATGTAGCATCTCGTGACCCCTGAGCCTGAGGCCTAAAGAAGATCTTCACAAGATCCTTAGTGGGGGCCCTAAAAAGACTGGATCTCCGCCATAGTCTGACATCAGAAGAGATACCCGGGATGAGCGGAATGGACAGAATCCGACAAGAAAGCTCCTCTCCAAAGAGACAGGACACCAGCGGGGTCCTCCAGGAGGGAGGGTCAGAATAGATCAAATCCATAACTTTCATCATACCACTAGGGACGTCAATACTAAAGAAGGAGGGCCATCGAGAGAGAGGGATGTTAGAAATCCAGGTGTCCTGAATAACGTCAATGGAAGAGACATCTCCAATCATCCATGAAGTGTTAGATAGAATGGAGCTACCATACCGACAAACCTCCTTCCAAAAGGAAGAATACCGACGATGCGACTGAATATGCAGCAAGGAAGGCCAATCACCATATCTGGCACGCATAAAAGAGCTCCATAGACACTGCGGCTCCAAGATGAACCCCGAAGCATGCCTGGCCAATAGGGCCTCCCTTCTGACTGATAGAGACTGAATTTCAAGACCTCCCTCCTTTATCGGCATACAGACCCTCTCCCACAATATAAGGTGAATACCATGCCCATCCTGCATAGAGGCCCATAGAAAGTCCCTAAAGCATTTCTCAATCCTCCTAAGGCAAGAGACCGGAATGGCAGCATTAGAAAGAAGATACATAGACAGAGAGGAGAGCACTGAACGGATAATAGTGACCCTTGCCATCATAGATAATCCCGTAACCTGCCACCCCTCAATGCGCTGACGGACCTGCTTCTCCAGATCAAAGAAGTTAGCACAGCGTGGATGTCTACCAGTCATGGGAACTCCCAAGTACAATAATCGGTCAGTCTGAGATGAGATGCCCAGAGATTGGACTATAGCTTCCCTGATAGCTCTGGTGGTCTTCCGGCTAAAGCAGATAGAGGACTTAAGCACATTGACCATCTGTCTCGAAGTCTGACAATAACGCTGAATAATAGCCGCAAAGGAAGAAGCATTGGCAATGGTAGCCAAACCCAACAGAATACAGTCATCAACAAAAAAGAGATGAGAAATCGTAGGACCCATAGGACTGGCCATAAAAGGGGCTATGCTACAATCTGCCTAAGCCTGATTAAGGCACGAGAGAGATCATCAGCCACCAAAATAAACAACAAATGGGATAACGGGCAACCCTGACGCAATCCCACCGAAGAGTGGAAAAATTCGGTCATACTCCTGTTAATGATCAGTGAGAAAGAGGACCTTGGATGCATGCCATAATCCACTCAATAAACTGATCATCAAAACCAAACTCCTGAAGGGAATGGTAAATGAATACCCAGCTGAGTCTATCATAGGCTCTCTCAATATCCAGTTTGACAGCCATGAGGCACTGCCTAGCCGAGGCTCTCTGGAGATCATACATAAACTCTTGATCAATAAGAACATTATCGGAGATACAGCGCCCTATGATAAACGCCCCCTGTTCCGCAGCTATAAGACAAGGAATCACCAAGCGGAGGCGGCCAGCTATCAGACGAGCACATACCTTATACAAAGAAGTGCAAAGACTGATGGGCCTGAAGTGCTGAGGGAGGGAAGCATCATTACGTTTAGGCACAAGGGTAACCAGTGTCCGGTTCCAATCAACAGGAATGGCCTTAGCTTGAAAGGAAAGATGAATAGCCTGTGATACTTCTTGACCAACAATGTCCCAATATTTACGAAAAAAGAAAGGAGGAAACCCATCCAGCCTCGGGGCCTTATCCGGCCTAAGCTCCCAAAGAGCCAAGCGAATCTCATCATCAGTGATAGGTCTAGTAAGCATTTCATTTTCCAAAGAAGAGACCTTCCTGGAGTCAGGGACCTGGAAGACCGGAGAACCATAACCCGAGGACTCCGACCATCTGGACTGAAAGAAGTGAAGGAGCTGGTCCCGAATAGAGGGAAAGTCATCATGAAAGTGCCCAGTCTCATCAGCTAATCTACGAATCCTATTAGCAGCACGCCTCCTCAAAGTAGCCTGATGAAAAAACCTGGTATTACGATCCCCTTCGTGAATCCACTGGATCCTGGACCGTTGCCTCCAATAGATTTCCTGTTGGGAGAGAAGAGAGTGGTGCAAAGCTAACTTGGCTCAGAGAACAGAAAGGTCAGAGTCCGATAGGAGACCCTCCTGATCCTCCTTAGCCTGCAGGGAATTAATATCAGCTTCAAGTTGTTCTACCTGCCTAACCAAGTTACCAACCTCCAGTCTATTCTATCTGACCAACCTACGTTTAACCAACAACAGACGACGGGATAGACGATAAATAGCATTACCCCGGATAGGAAGGTGCTAGATCTGGGATATAATGGACTGGGTAGCCGAATATGAAGTCCAAAATTGCTCAAATCTGAACTGCCTCCGCTGATAATGATCAACCTCTGTAGAGATTAGAATGTGGCAGTGAACAGAAGCAATACTGAGGAGATGAGTAACAAAAGCCGAAGGAAACTTTTGAAGCCATCGATCTGAAGCCAAGGCTCTATCAATAAACTTAAGCCGAATCCTACCGATTATTACACCAGATGAACCGAGGCCCAACTTTGTGGCATATTTGAAATAAAGGAATGAGCAAATTTTCATACCTAAATCATCCTCAGTCAAAATGACCTCCATGAGGATTTTGCCCTGTTTGAATGCTTGAAAACCTTTTTTTTTTTTAGCAAAGTAGAAGTCTCGTTTTAAACGAAGTATTTCTTTCTATTGATCACTACTTTTCTTTTTTTTATTCACTGATATGTACTCATTAGGGTACTTGTCGTCTGCTTTTTCATATTCGCCTAGCTTCTAATTAGCCAACTTCTCTTGTAAATTTTTTTTTATTAATTAATAAACTTAGAAGGATAATTTTTTTCTCCCAACCTTTACCTCTAAAAAGAAGGTGAGTTTATTGGAGGTCTTTTTGTTCTTGAAGAAGGAAAAGAAATATATTTAAAAAAAAGGATCAAGGAGGAGAGCAAGGGTTATAAAAATATAGATGATTTTCATGATAGAAATAGAATTTTTTTATGTATAAATAGTTTGAAGGTAGATGGAACTTTTATTATTTAATTTAAAATAAATAATTTTATAGATTACATGGGGAAACCACCCCTCTCTCTCTCTAATTTTATACATTAGAGTTGGGACCGCTCTCTTTCTTTATAATTTTATAGAGTACAGTTGGGACCTCTCTCTCTATGCACATAGTTGACGAAAAATGAAATGATCGGCCGCTAGTGGCTGGACCATCCGCAGTTTCCAAGCAACGCACCGAACCTGATAGAAATTCGCGCGCGGGTGATTGTCATGACTAACGGGTTACTTTTTTTTTTTTTTTTTTTGCGAATGTAAGCAAGAATGCACGCGGTTGCCCACTTATTACGGGTCGTGCTAAGGCTGTCTGCATCCCCGTTTCCTCGCAAGACGCTGGAGCTGGTCAAGATTCATGGGATATCGACGCTCTTGAGAACTGTGATTTCATGCCGTTAAGTTACGTTATAACAAATTTATGATTTTTTTACTGCAAATGTTTCTGCTAATGGGAGCAAGTTACCTGCTTGTTCTATTGTATATATGCGTGCTGGGTTGGGTCTTGAGATGAGCAAGAGGAAATATTAAATTAAGCATTGCAACAAACTCTTTAAATTCGGAATGCCCATCGCATTCGATGTAACTGGTATAGTGGCGCACCGAAGGGCGCAATTTGCAGCTTTCAATTAATTAGGGGACGCCAGCTGGCTCCATGGATAAAAGCCATCAAAGTAATTGGATTGGGACTGCAGCTTCTTTTTTTTCGTTTAAAGAAACAAAAATAAAAAATAGCGAGATTTGGACTCAGTGCCAGGGTGTGCGTACCAGGCCAGTGGGTACATGTGGGCTTCCAACTCACCTCGAATTTTAATGTTTACAATATAAACACTCAATCTGCGTGGTCGCGATTTTTTTTTTTTTTTTTAACCTAAAGATCTAAGGAAAAGTCTTTTTACATCGTTTCGATGCAGCAAATTCTACGTAGGCTATCATCTCTCTTAGTTGGTCCACATGGATCTTACGTGGCTGACGTGCCGGACGATATGGCTCTGCTACGATGTTACGTTCGGATCGTGACGGCCATGAAAAGCACTTTGCCTTTTTTTTTAAAATTAGCGTGTAGACGAAAATGTCCTTTCCCTCCAGCCTTCTTCTACCACCATTTTTTCTTGGATTTCATCTGTGCAAGAAAAACTCTTTCTTCCCCCTCGCTTTGGCTTTCGGATGCTAAGGAATCAGTCGAGCACGATCCTACGCCCTCGCTCTGAGAGTCCGATCGAAGAAAAATATTTCAGCTTCGAGGCTGGAATACCTGGCTACTGGAATCTTTGTACAAAACTTCGAAGTAAAAAGTCCTTCTTCCCACTTCTTTGTAAAGCTCCTTTATTACACCAACTGTTTTTTCTCGTTCGAGGTAGTTAATGCGTGACCAAACCGTTTAATGCGCGGGTAACTTCTTTAGAACAAAACAGTTATGACATTTTGGGAGTCAACTATTTAGAGTTTACTGTTTTGTAGCACGAATGTCATACTCATTTAACTAGGATGTTATACCTCATGAACTGGGGTGTCGTCAAAGTGTTTCGGCCTATATTCCCCGTTATTTCCTGTCCATATAGCTGTAGTCTCATCATAAAAGCTACGACACCCCAGATTTACTGTTAAGACACCGTAGTTACAAGCCTACGACACCCGTGCTCCAAACGAATGCTGGAGAAAAGCCTCGAGACATCGCAGGAGAAAATTGAGAGTATTGCGACACCCAAGTTAAAGAAATAAGACACCTCTGTTAAACAAATACGACATCCCTGTTATGCTCGGCCGAAAATCCTTCGCGACACCGCAGTTCAAACATTACGACATCCTAGCGACAACGCTACGATACCCATGCTTATAACCTTATGACACCCAAGGAGGAATTTGGCCAAAAATCATTCATGATACCGCAGTTGAAACGTTATGACACTCTAGCGGCAACGCTACGACACCCATGCTTATAACCTTCGCAATCTTCGTATGTTGCTTTCCGGGTATCGTAGCTTGTTCTATGGGGTGTCTTTAACTGCTAAAGGGTGTGTCGTGCTTATAACTGACGCTGTAGAGCAGGCCCGCGACACCTAAGTTATGTTCACCCAAAAAAAGATCTACGACGCCGTAGTTGAAACATTAAGACACCCAAGCGTCAATGCTACGACACCCCGTATGGAGAACAATCCCCGCGACACCCCACTTTAACAGTCACATCATGGGTGTCATCGCCTTAAAGCTAGGGTGTCGTCAGATGCGAGCTAGGGTGTCGTTAACAGCCTGAGTCGGAGATGTCGTCGGTCCCCCCCTAACAGTCCCCACATTGGAGCCGTCGCCTTAAAGCTAGGGTGTCATCAGATGAGAATTGGGGTGTCGCTAATAGCATGAGTCGGGGATGTCGTCGTTCGCGATACCCTAGTTGAAACCTTACGACACCCTAACACATATTCTACGACACCCGTGCTTATAACTGACCACGGAGAGAAGGCCCGCGACACCCAAGTTACAAACCTAAGACACCCGTTCATGCTTAGGAGAAAACTTAGCACATCCCAGGATGAAATCGGTCGAAAAATAGTTACGACATCCAAGCTCCCTTATCCTTCGGTCTGGCAGCAAACACAAAAGTTACTAAAATTTCGTTTTATTCATCACACAAATAAAGACAAGAAGAAAAGAAAAGAAAAAAAGTACAGGTGCCCTCACTGAGGCTTGTCATTTTCTCGGGGCGCTGCCGAGCTTCCCACACGCTGCGGGGCTAACTCGGTGATCTGGCGCTGGAGGGACGCTACTTTCCCCTCCAGCTGGATGTTGGCCCGACGCAGGACCTCGATCTCTCTCGTTGAAATGGCCAAGTATTACTCGGCCACCCTATGAAGTTGCTCGCTGTTTGCGAGCGGCGATGCAAAGACCTCTGCATCGACGGTTACCGTTGTGCAGTGGCTCCCATGGGAGCCAGTCGATTGCCCCTCGCCTCCAGAAGTCATCTCAGTATCCAAAAATTTTGGAAGATCAGCTGAAAAGGTGATTAACAATGGCATTCCCCCATCCATATTTAAGCTACTCCTGGCGGGTGTTTCGATTGCCTGAGCTATCAGCTTCGGCGCCCCTATCGTGGAAACTCACCACGTGCCACCATCTCAGTGGGCGCTCAAAGGAAACGAAGGGTTGCGCCCCCTTCGCTAAGTTTCGGGGGATGGGGAATAGAAGAAACCATTACTGAAGAGAGTGTCGGGAAGCCAAATACCTGGTTAACGTAGTAAGCTTGACGACGTCCCAAGAGGAAACCTTACGACACCCTATGAGGAATTCGGCCGAAAATCCTTCATGAAACCCTAGTTGAAACTTAACGACACCCTAGCACCAATGCTACGACACCCGTGCTTATAACTGACCACGGAGAGAATCCCCACGACACCTCAAGCAGAATTCGGCTGAAAATCCTTCGCGACACCCCAGTTGAAACCTCACGACACCCTAGCACCAATGCTACGACACCCATGTTTATAACTGACCATGAAGAGAATCCCCGCGACACCCCATGAGGATTGGATTTCGGCCGAAAATCCTTCGCGACACCCCAGTTGAAATCTCACGACACCCTAGCACCAATGCTACGACACCCGTGCTTATAACTGACCACGGAGAGAATCCCCGCGACACCCCAGGCGGAATTCGGCCGAAAATCTTTCGCGACACCCCAGTTGAAACCTCACGACACCCTAGCACAAATTCTACGACACCCGTGCTTATAACTGACCATGGAGAAATCCCCGCAACACCCTAGGAGGATTAGATTTCGGCCGAAAATCTTTCACGACACCCCAGTTGAAACCTTACGACACCTTAGTACCAATGCTACGACACCCGTGCTTATAACTGACCACGGAGAGAATCCCCATGACACCCCAGGAGGATTGGATTTCAGCCGAAAATCCTTCGCAACACTCAGTTGAAACCTCACGACACCCTAGCACCAATGCTACGACACCCGTGCTTATAACCAACCACGGAGAGAATCCCCGCGACACCCCAGGAGGATTGGATTTCGGCCGAAAATCCTTCGCGACACCCCAGTTGAAACCTCACGACACCCAAACACCAATGCTACGACACCCGTGCTTATAGCTTTAAGGCGACGACACACCCTGCCTTAACAGTCAACACATGGGTGTCGTCGCCTTAAAGCTTGGGTGTCGTCAGATGAGAACTGGGGTGTCGGTAACAGCCTGAGTCGGGTTGGTATCGTTAGGCCCTTCCTCAATGTGTTATGAATTGGTGTCGTAATTTTACAGCTTCAGTGTCATTTTTGTAAACTGGGGTGTCGTGACTTCTGAATTCAGATCATAGGTGTTGTATTGTTTTAACCTTTGTGTCCTATCCTAATCCTTTGTCAGGATATTGATAACTAAATCTATGGATATCATTGTTCATGACTGTGTGCCTATTTCCACAGACGATGCTGAAATTATAGATCGGAAAGAAATCGATAACACTCCTGGCCGTGCACCTTCACCCGTCGCTCCAAATGCAGTGGATGATACTGTAGTTCCTCAACTGGAATGGAATTCAATTCAGCAGATGATGTATATACTTTCTATAATGGATACGTGAAATGAGTTGGTTTTGGAATCACAATAGTGTGTAGCAGAGCCAACAACAAAAAACAACTTTGCTTCAAGCACCTGGCGTGTTGGAGGCAAGGAAAATCTAGAAAAACAGAGAAGAGTATGAATCATAGGGATACTAGGAAAGTTGATTGTATGGCATCCATAAAAGCAAGACTGAATGCTACAAGTGGTAAGTGGATATTGGTTGAGGTTTCTCTAGAACATAACCATGGGATGTCCATAACATCAACTGGTTATCTACGGTCGCAAAGGAGGATCGCACACCAGAGAAGGCAGAGATCAGCAATTTACATGCCGTGAATGTTCCGACAACTCAGATATACTCTGCCATAGCAAGGAGAAAAGGGGCAGAAGACAATTGGATTTCACCGAGAAGGATGCTCGTAACTTCATTGTCACGAACGTCAGTCTAAGCTGAAAGAAGGAGATGCTCAGTCGAAGGTAATTTTACCAAAATGCAACTTAAAAATCCCAATTTCTTCTATACCTTAGACCTCAATGATAATGGTCATCTGAGGTCTGTCTTCTGGATTCATCCAAGGTCAAGATTGGCATGCACATACTTCAGTGATGTTCTAAGCTTTGACTCAACCTACTTGACAAACAGATATCAAATGCCTTTTTATCCATTCATCGGGGTCAACCATCATGGACAGTCCACCTTGCTTGGTTGTGCATTGTTGTCTGATGAGAGTACTGAGACATATAAATGGGTTTTTCAGGCATGGCTGGATGCAAATGGTTTTCAAGCACCTATTGTCATAATAACTGACCAAGATAAGGAAATCGAGCTTTAGCGCGATGACACCCCAGCTTTGGGCTAACGACTCCCTAGCTTTAGCGCGACGACACCCCAGCCTAGGCTAACGACTCCCTATCTTTAGCGCGATGACACCCCAGCCTGGGCTAATGACTCCCTAGCTCTACTATGGCGACATTCGAAAGGCAAAATCCTACGACATCCCAGTACTCACGAAAGGACATCGAAGCTTTTAGCGCAACAACACCCCAGCTCTAGGCTAACGACTCCCTAGCTCTACCGTGGCAACACCCGAAAGGCGAAATCCTATGACATCCCATTACTCACGAAAGGACACCAAAGCTTTTAGCGCGACGATACCCCAGCTCTAGGCTAACGACTCCCTAACTCTACTGCGGTGACACTCGAAAGGCAAAATCCTATGACATCCCAGTACTCACGAAAGTACATCGAAGCTTTTAGCACGACGATACCCTAGCTTTGGGCTAACGACTCCCTAGCTCTACCTCGGTGACACCCGAAAGACGAAATCCTACGACATCCTAGTACTCACGAAAGGATACCGAAGCTTTTAGCATGACGACACTCCAGCTCTGGGCTAACGATGTTGGCCCAGATGGCAACCCAAGGGGGGGGGGTGAATTGGGTTCTTAAAAAATATTTCACCCCTTTAAAAAATATGCTTTGGAATAAATGAGATTATATGCTGGATTGATATTAAGCACAAATGAAGAGATAGAGTAAGAGAGTCAAAACACAGCAAACACAAGGATTTTATAGTTGTTCGGTGTATCCAACACCTACGTCCACTCCCAAGTACCACTTGGGTCCACACTATATCTACTTGATTACAGCCGAGTTGTTTTACAAGCTCACAACTCAAAACTTGTTGTTTCCCCTGGGATTACAACGAACCTAGCTAGTTTTTCGGGCTCACTAGCACAAAACCCAAATCACAAGCTATCCTTAGCTTGTCCCTGAGGTAAACTACCTCAACTAATTCAATCCCTTGATTGAACTAGTAAACAGTAAATAAGAATAGAGTTTAAGATACAAGAAAGCTCCTCAATGAGCAAATAGGCAATAAACTAAATAAGGATTAGAAAAGCCTGTTTGAAGATCTTTGAATGTGCGCTTTTCTTCTTTTCTTCTTTTCCTCTTCTTCTTGGAAAGGTTGAATCAGTGCCTCAGCTCAGATTCTTCAAAAACTTGCAATTGAGAAGATGGGAAAATCAGGGCTTTTGCTTCTACTTTCTTCACTTAGGAAATCCTTCGATTTTGAGCTTGAATGCCTTGGATTCTCTTTGAGCTTTTCTGGAGTTGATGGATTTGAACTTTGACTCTTTCCTTTTTGATTTCTTGCTCAAGACTTCTCGGATTTTTCAATCTATTTTCTCTTAAATTTTCTGTCCCGTTTTCAAACGGATGGTCCCCTTTTTATAGATCCCTTAATCCATGTTTTAGGAGGGAAAACTAGCCGTTGGAGACTTTGGATTCTTCTACACTAAAAAATAGCCGTTAGAAGTTAGGTGAAAAGAAATCTTACCGTTGGAGTACGTTCTGACAGATAGAAAATCCGTTCCTGATAGGTTGGAGTCGGCTCCAACTTTTCAGGTGTCGGCTCCAAATCGGGTGCTCAAAAATAGTAAAGAAAAGTTGTTGGGGAGTCGGCTCCGAAAAAGGTAAGTGTCGGCTGTCGCTTTCGGGAGTCGGCTCCGAAAAACTATAAGTGTCGGCTCCAGAATAGTCCATAAAACATGCTCTCTGTTCCCAGGTTAGAGTCGGCTTCGGAAAACTCAAGTGTCGGCTCCCGAATTCTAGGTGTCGGCTTCAGAAACTAAAAAGAATGCACTTCTCTGTATCTCAGGTTGGAGTCGGCTCTGAAACCTTGGGTGTCGACTCCCAGACCGTGCCAAAATCCCAAAAACTTTCTGATACGCCTTGGGGTCGGCTCCTTATCATTTGGATGTCGACTCCAGGCTCTGAACTTTGAGATTTCTTTTTTAATCTTGATTCAAAACATATTTCTTTATCCTTTTTTATTGATCAAACATTTTAAGCTCTGTAACACTTGTTAAATCTATTAGTAGCAAAATGAATATACTCATATCTTTTATTAATCACCAAATCAATAATTGGGTCAACAAACGACTCCCTAGCTTTACCGCAGCGACACCCAAAAGGTTAAAATCCTACGACATCCCGTACTCACGAAAGGACACCGAAGCTTTTAGTGCGACGACCCTAGCTCTGGGCTAACGACTCCCTAGCTCTACCGCGACGACACCCGAAAGGCGAAATCCTACGATATCCCAGTACTCACGAAAGGACACCAAAGCTTTTAGTGCGATGACACCGAAGCTTTTAGCGCGATGATACCCAGCTCTAGGCTAACGACTCCCTAGCTCTACCATGGTGACACCCAAAAGGCGAAATCCTACGACATCCCAGTACTCACAAAGGACACCAAGCTTTTAGCGCGATGACACAGAAGCTTTTCGCGCGACGACACCCTAGCTCTAGGCTAACAACTCCCTAGCTCTACCGCGGCGACACCGAAAGATAAATCCTATGACATCCCAGTACTTACAAAAGGACACCGAAGCTTTTAGCGCGACGACACCCAGATCTGGCTAACGACTCCCTAGCTCTACCGTGGCGACACCCAAAAGGCGAATCCTACGATATCCCAATGCTTAATTTACGACATTCTAGTGTTCAATTTACGACATCATATATGAAAACTTAAGAAATTGTTAAGTAGAAAAGGCATAATATGAATAAATCGAGGACACCCCTGTTCTCAATATAAAATTTTTGCATTTGCATTAAATCTGAATCAGTGTTAATATGAATAAATTACATTCAAATTTTATTCAAAGAAGAACTAAAAAATTAAGAACATTTTTCGACAATGTCCCTGATCTTTTTATTCAGGCCCTCTCTCAATATCGTCGAAGCTAATTGTCGCCGGTAATCTCTGACTTCCTCATCTATGAAATCCATCTTCATATCAGGATTGTCCCGTCGAGCAAGACATTCCATGTATCTCAGACAGTATAGGCGCAATCCAGCGATCGACCGGTGGCTTGGACAATCCGAAATCTCTTCCATCGCCAGTCATCGCATCCTCCTTATCGCAGTAGATATGGAATATGTGGCCAAGAATTGTATGTTTCTTTGCCATTGTCCTTGTACTTGGGGTTGCATTTAATGAATTCAGGTGCATGAACACCTTTCTTTCCATGTGACAGCAACCAAATGCCAGTGCGAGTTATCGAGTTTATTATGGTGAAAAGAACCGGAATTGGGCCTTCCTTCATCGGATACATTGTCAAATATCGCGGCCCCTGATGTTCCAGCAAGTTCATGCAGGTGATGAAGAAGTCAGACACAGAGCAGATACGAAAACTGATGCAAATACACTTATGGTATCGGTCCGGATGCTCTGTCCAGTTGTACATCAGAAACTCCTGGCCGCATCAATATCTGCCAATGCAATATAAACCGATTAATATAATTCTAAAATCAAACAACTAGAAAAGGTTTTTTATACTTACATCATCTATATCATTTCATTATTAATGAGATCTTGAAGACTTTTCCTTGTTACAACGCCACCTAACATATTGGTGTAGACGATTTCGTCGGTTAGTCATTCGCTCAAAAAAAATTTTAATAATAATTTGGTCATCTTCGACCGTTGTGTTGGGCTTTGACGTGCCCACTGTCTTCGCCTTTTTAGGACAGGTTGTCTCATAACAATCTCCGACGACCTTGGATGCCTTACGCTTCCTCGGCTCTTTTTTAACCCTCCTAAAGCGAAGCCACTCCAACGATTTCTATGTCCATATCATCATCCTTTGGGAATAGGGGTGCCAAGTTTATTATCGGATTTGGACTCCTCTTTATTTTCATTTCCATGCTCTATTTTATCATCCAATGAATCCCCCTCCAATCTCTCTCCTCTACTTTTGCATTCCCCGTCTCAATTGGACACTCGGATGAATGGTCCTCCTCCATCTTCTTCTCCTCACTATTTCCATTACCAGGCTCGCGGAGGATCAACTCCAGGGAATGCCCCTCCTTTTTTCCGTCTCTCTTGTCCTCTTCATTTATTGCATTACTTTCCTTTCTGAGCCATGAACTGAGGAGGCTCTCAGCAATGGGCAGCCTGTGCCTGACATCGTCGAGTTGATCCTTAACGCACTCCAATTCAGTCCTCAACTCGGCACATCCTGTGTAATTATCTGTTAGTTGAGGGGATGCTATTGTCTGCTGAGTGAGAAGCCAGCGCTCTTCTAACAGTGGTACAGTAGCTTCCTCCATCTGCAAAGCAAGATGATAACAAATTAATATTAAGTGAAAATATTGACACATTAAGTTGAAAATATGGTCAGAGCAATGGAGCAATGTGCTAGCTTACCAAGTCGTGAGGCTGCAAGTCGGCAACCCGAACCGACTGGATCTTCATTTGGTGGTCATACCACTTCAACAGCCGTGGCAGTTTATCAGGATA
This sequence comes from Calamus simplicifolius, assembly GCA_900491605.1. Taxonomy (NCBI): domain Eukaryota; kingdom Viridiplantae; phylum Streptophyta; class Magnoliopsida; order Arecales; family Arecaceae; genus Calamus; species Calamus simplicifolius. Next base: position 124,539 of record UESW01003092.1, on the reverse strand, counting down.
TGCTCGCT
>UESW01003092.1:36192-121495 GCA_900491605.1 Calamus simplicifolius | reverse complement strand
CGTTCGCGAGTACTGGGATGTCGTAGGTTTTCGCCTTTCGGGTGTCGCCGCGCTAGAGCTAGGGAGTCGTTAGCCAAGAGCTGGGGTGTCATCGCGCTAAAATCTTCGGTGTCCGTTCGCGAGTACTGGGATGTCGTAGGTTTTCGCCTTTCGGGTGTCGCCGCGCAAGAGCTAGGGAGTCGTTAGCCAAGAGCTGGGGTGTCGTCGCGCTAAAATCTTCGGTGTCCATTCGCGAGTACTGGGATGTCGTAGGTTTTGCCTTTCGGGTGTCGCCGCGCAAGAGCTAGGGAGTCGTTAGCCAAGAGCTGGGGTGTCGTCACGCTAAAATCTTCGGTGTCCGTTCGCGAGTACTGGGATGTCGTAGGTTTTCGCCTTTCGGGTGTCGCCGCAGAGCTAGGAGTCGTTAGCCAGAGCTGGGGTGTCATCGCGCTAAAATCTTCGGTGTCCGTTCGCGAGTACTGGGATGTCGTAGGTTTTCGCCTTTCGGGTGTCGCCGCGTAGAGCTAGGGAGTCGTTAGCCAAGAGCTGGGTGTCGTCGCGCTAAAATCTTCGTGTCCGTTCGCGAGTACTGGGATGTCATAGGTTTTCGCCTTTTGGGTGTCGCGCGCTAGAGCTAGGGAGTCGTTAGCCAAGAGCTGGGGTGTCGTCGCGCTAAAAGCACTTCATTTGACTGAAATAGACACCCTATTTTGAAAGCACTTCATTTGCGACAAGACACCCTAGTTAAAAGTTACGACACCCGTGTTTTATATATGCTCCTGTGTAAGTTGACTCAATACATAAGCATCAAATTCATCCATCAAAGCTTCGGAAGTGGTACAATTCTTTCCTGGTCCTCTTCGGTATTAATTGACTGCAAACAAGTCTGCCTGATGCTTGAAGCAGCTCTTTCCTTGACAGATTTTTCCTTGATCTTTTTGACTTCTTCTCGACTCCACTCTTTAATCTGTTCTCTCTTGGGCGACCTTTCGTCCTAATTTGTTCAGGATCTTGAATTACAAGCTCTGTACCTGGTTTAGCTGCGCAGTTGGCATCCATGGCAATTTTGAATATAGGTGTTAGACCATCCATCACTACATTAAATGCATCTTCAGACATGGAGGCTATCTCTGCGAGCTTCATCATCCGATGACTAGCAAACTATATCTACAATCATTAACATAATATTACAAAAACAAATATTAAGACATATCAATTAAAAAATTATCACTGCGTACCGTGATTTTCGTGTGCTTTTATCATAACCTTCAGTATTGCAGTCGAATTCGTCGAATTGGTATTTCATGTCCTTGCACCATCTCTTCAAGAAGTATTTATCTGGTAAACGAAATACGTCACTTTGATGAAGAACCAACAAGGCATGCCTACACATGTACCCCTTGAACTGAAAGGATCGGCACTGGCATTGGACATCCTGAATATTTCTATCGTATGACACGATATAATCTTTGATCATCTCCTTGCCGATTCCATCGACTTCAATCCTTTCATACGACTTTACAGAATATACACAACAGTTGCCAGCTTCCTTGATCAATTTAGTATTTGATGCAGCCATTTCAAGGATCTCATTCTGAAATTTTTTGAAAATGCGCCTTGTATACCTTCCTGCAGCTTGTCTCTCAAAAGGTGATGATGTCTTTAGGAAAGCAATTGTTTGCAACGTCCTATTATCTTCCTCATTTTGGCCTCGTATCTTTTTCCAAGGCATCTTCGTACTTACTTATGAACTCCGTTAGTGTTGTCTTCGAATTTATAAACCCATCGAACAAGTGTTTAATGCCCTCGCTCCTTTGTGAAGATGACATCCCTGTTCAAAATTTTGTCAACAAAAAAAGTGTTTAACGCGAACATGAACCAAAGACAATGACATACAAACCTGCGAAGAATGTATCCTTTAGGTAAACTGGACCCATTTATCCCGATATTCGTAAAGGACATTGAACCAATCTATAGACTTGCATTCTTTATATTTCTCCATAACATGTGCCCACCTTTCCTCGAATGACTGTATGGTCAATGAATCATATATCGCCTCATCGAAATCAACCATAAACTTGGATTTGTCGTGCAAATGTGGCCAATCTTTTCAGGTATCTTCTTCAATATATGCCAAAATAAAATCGATGTCGTGTGTTAGGAAAAACTTCTTTGACAGCAGCCTCGATTGCCTTATCTTGGTCAGTTATTATGGCAATAGGTGCTTGACCACCATTTGCATCCAGCCATGCCTGGAAACCCATTTATATGTCTCAGTACTCTCATCAGACAACAATGCGCAACCAAGAAAGGTGGACTGTCCATGATGGTTGACCCCGACGAATGGACAAAAAGGCATTTGATATCTGTTTATCAAGTAGGTTGAGTCAAAGCTTAGAACATCACCGAAGTATGTGCATGCCAATCTTGACCTTGGATGAATCCAGAAGATAGACCTCAGATGACCATTATCATTGAGGTCTAAGGTATAGAAGAAATTAAAATTTCTGAGTTGCATTTCGTTGAAATGAATTACCATCGACTGAGCATCTCCTTCTTTCAGCTTAGACTGACGTTCGCGACAAATGAAGTTACGAGCATCCTTCTCGGTAAAATCCAATTGTCTTCTGCCCCCTTTTCTCCTTGCTATGGCAGAGTATATCTGAGTTGTCGGAACATTCACGGCATGTAAATTACAGATCTCTGCCTTCTCTGGTGTGCTGATCCTCCTATGCGACCGTAGATAATCAGTTGATGTTATGGACATCCCATGTTATGTTCTAGAGAAACCTCATCCAATATCCACTTACCACTTGTAGCATTCAGTCTTGCTTTTATGGATGCCATACAATCAACTTTCCCAGTATCCCTATGATTCATACTCTTCTCTGTTTTTCTAGATTTTCCTTGCCTCCAACATGCCAGGTGCTTGAAGCAAAGTTATTTTTTGTTGTTCCCCCTGCTACACACAGTTGTGATTCCAAAACAACTCATTTCACGTAGCCATTGTAGAATATATACATCATTTGCTGAATTGAATTTCATTTCAGTTTGAGGAACTACAGTATCATCCACTGCATTTGGAGCGACGGGTGAAGGTGCATGGCTGGGAGTGTTATCGATTTCTTTACAATCTTTAATTTCAGCATTGTCTGTGGAAATATAGGCACACAGTCATGAACAATGATATCTATAGATTTAGTTGTCAATATATCCTGACAAAGGATTAGGACACGAAGGTTAAAACAATACAACACGAAGGGCCTAACGACACCATCCCCGACTCATGCTGTTACCGACACCGCAGTTCTCATCTGACGGGTGTTGTAGCATTGGTGCTAGAGTGTCGTGAGGATTCAACTGGGTGTCACGAAGGATTTTCGGTCGAATTCCATAGGGGTATCGCTGGGATTCTCTCCGTGGTCATTTGTAAGCACGGGTGTCATCACCCTAAAGCTAGGGTGTCGTGAGATTTCAACTGGGGTGTCACGAATGATTTTCAGCCGAATTCCACCAGGGGGTGTCACGGGGATTCTCTCCGTGGTCCGTTTTAAGCATGGGTGTCATCGAATTAAAGGTAGGGTGTCGTGAGATTTCAACTGGGGTGTCGCGAATGATTTTCGACCGAATTCCATCAGGGGTGTCGTGGGGATTCTCTCCGTGGTCCGTTTTAAGTACGGGTGTCGTTGCCTTAAAGCTAGGGTGTCGTGAAATTTCAACTGGGGTGTCGCGAATGATTTTCGGACGAATTCCACCAGGTGGTGTTGCGGGGATTCTCTCTGTGGTCCGTTTTAAGCATGGGTGTCGTCGCCTTAAAGCTAGGGTGTCGTGAGATTTCAATTGGGGTGTCACGAAGGATTTTCGGCCGAATTCGACCAGAGGGTATCGCGGGGATTCTCTCCGTGGTCAGTTTTAAGCACGGGTGTCATCTCCTTAAAGCTAGGATGTTGTGAGATTTCAACTGGGGTGTCGCAAATGATTTTCGGCCGAATTCCACTAGGGGGTGTTGCAGGAATTCTCTCCGTGGTCAGTTTTAAGCACGGGTGTCATCTCCTTAAAGCTAGGATGTCGTGAGATTTCAACTGGGGTGTCGCGAATGATTTTCGGCCGAATTCCACCAGTGGGTATCGCGGGGATTCTCTCCGTGGTTAGTTTTAAGCATGGGTGTCATCGACTTAGAGCTAGGGTGTCGTGAGATTACAACTGGGGTGTCGCAAAGGATTTTTGGCCGAATTTGAACTAGGGTATCGCGGGATTCTCTCCGTGGTTAGTTTTAAGCACGGGTTTCATCTCCTTAAAGCTAGAGTGTCATGAGATTTTAACTGGGGTGTCGCAAATGATTTTCGGCCGAATTCCACAAGGGGTGTCGTGGGGATTCTCTCCGTGGTTAGTTTTAAGCACGGGTATCGATGCCTTAAAGCTAGGATGCCGTGAGATTTCAACTGGGGTGTCACGAAGGATTTTCGGCCAAATTCCACCAGAAGTGTCGCGAGTATTCTCTCCGTGATCATTTTTAAGCATGGGTATCGAAGCATTGGTAATTGAGTGTCGCAGTATTTGGCTTCCCACACTCTCTTCATTCTTCATTAATGGTTTATGTTCACGAGGGGGGCGAATTCCTCCTGGTTGCTGCCTTTTACTCTTATCTTGTTGAAACCCACGACACCCTAGTTCAAAACCCATTCGTTTCCTTTGACCGCCCACTAAGATGGTGGCACGTGGCGAGTTTCCACGATAGGGGCGCTGGAGATGATAGCTCAGGCAATCGAAACACCCGCTAGGAGTACCTTAAATATGGATGGGGGAATGCGATCGTTAATCACCTTTTCAGCTGATCTTTCAAACTTTTTGGATACTGAGATGGCTTCTAGAGGCGAGGGGCGATCTACTGGCACCCATGTGAGCCGCCGCACAATGGTAACCATCGATGCGGAGGTCTTTGCATCGTCCCTCGCAAACAGCGAGCGACTCCACAGGGCGGCCGAGCAATACCTGGCCGTTTCAATGAGAGAGATCGAGGTCCTGTGTCGGGCCAACTGCCAGCTGGAGGGGCAAGTAACGTCCCTCCAGCGCCAGATCGCCGAGTTAGCTCCGCAGCGTGGGGGAGCTCGGCAGCGCCCGGAGAAAATAAAAAGCCCCAGTGAGGGCTCATGTACTTTTTTCTTCTCTTTTCTTCTTGTCTTTATTTGTGTGATGAATAAAAAGAAATTTTAGTAACTTTTGTGTTTGCTGCCAGACCGAAGGATAAGGGAGCTTGGATGTCATAACTGTTTTCCAATTTCATCCTGGGATGTGCTAAAGTTTTCTCCTAAGCGTGAACGGGTGTCTTAGGTTTGTAACTTGAGTGTTGCGGGCCTTCTCTCCGTGGTCAGTTATAAGCACGGGTGTTGTAGAATTGGTGCTAGGGTGTCATCAGGTTTCAACTGGGATGTCACGAACGATGACATCACCGACTCAGGCTATTTATCCCCAGTTCTCATCTGATGACACCCTAGCTTTAAGGCGACGACACCGATGATGTCACTGTTAAAGCGGGGTGTCGCAGGGATTGTTCTTCATACGGGGTGTCGTAGCGTTGATGCTTGAGTGTCTTAATGTTTCACCTACTGCGTCGTAGATCTTTTTTTGGGTGAACAAAACTTGGGTGTCGCGGTCCTGCTCTCCATGGTCAGTTTTAAGCACGACACACCCTTTAGCATTTAAAGACACCCCATAGAAACACTACGACACCCCAGAAAGCAACATATGAAGAACGTGAAGGTTATAAGCATGGGTGTCGTAGCGTTAACGCTAGGGTGTCATAACGTTTCAACTACGGTGTCACCAATGTTTTTAGGCCGAATTCCTCCTTGAGTGTCATCAGGTTATAAGCATGGGTGTCGTAGCGTTGTCGCTAGGGTGTCGTGATGTTTGAACTACGGTGTCGCGAAGGATTTTCGGCCGAGCATGACGACACTAGAGCTATATGGATAGGAAATAACGGAAAATATAGGCCGAAACACTCTGACGACACCGCAGTTCATGAGGTATAACACCCTAGTTAAAAGAGTTTGACATTCGTGCTTACAAAACAGTAAATTTTAAACAGTTATGACTGCCAGAATGTCATAACTGTTTTGTTCTAAGGAAGTTACCCGCGCATTAAACGGTTTGGTCACGCATTAACTACCTCTAACGAGAAAAAATAGTTGGTGTAATAAAGGAGCATTACAAAGAAGTGGGAAGAAGGACTTTTTACTTTGTGCTGCAGACGATATTTCTTCCAGGAGTTTTTGTACAAAAACTCCAGTAGCCAGGTATTCCAACCTCAAAGCTGAAATATTTTCTTTCGACCGGAAAGTCAGAGCGAGGGCTTAGGATCGTGCCGAAAGCCAGAGTGAGGGCCTAGGATCGTGCCAAAAGCCAGAGCGAGGGGGAAGAAAGAGTTTTTCTTGCACAGATGAAATCCAACGTAAAATGGCGATAGAATGGAGGAAAAGGGCATTTTTGTCTGTACGCTAATTTTTAAAAAAAGCAAAGTGCTTTAAATGACCGTCACGTTCAGAACGTTACATCGTAGCAGGGCTATACCGTCCGGCATGTCATCCATGTAGGCTCCACGTGGACCAATCAGAAGAGCCGGTGCAGCTCACGTAGGCCTTGCTGCACCGGGGGCGGTGTACAAAGACTTTTCCTAGCCAATATAGATCAAATATGAGCTAAAAGCTAGGTTTCAAAAAACCAACTTTAGATCAACCCAGACCATTATCTAATTCGATTTTGATCGGGCCTGCAGCCTTAGTTTAAAGAAGATCTAAAGTATTGATCCTTAATCAAATCTAAAAATAGTTTAAATCTAAGCTAAAAATCTAAATATATGATGGATATTTTAAATTTATACTAATTAATAACGTTTAATCATTTTTAAATAATAATTATTTTTATAATAAATTGTATAAAAAAACTCATTATCATAATACAACGCTCAACTCAACTCAACTCAACTCATCTAAGCCTTTTCCCAACTACATGGGGTCGACTACATGAATATGCTTCCTCTACTCTGCTCTATTTAGGACCAAATCGACATTCAAATTACAAATAGTTATATCTTTTTTAATTATTTCTATCCATATTAGTTTAGGTCTACTTCTACCTCTATTCTTATATAGTTTAAAATATCACTCTTTCTAACTGAAGCATTTAAAGGTCTACACTGTATATATCCAAATCATCGCAATCGATTTTTTCTCATTTTTTCTTTAATTGGGGCTACTTCTATTATTTCTCTTATATATTTATTTCTAATTTTATCTTTTAAAATAAAATTATCATAATACAACCATCATGAGAAATTCTAATTTCTCAAAATTTCAGTTTTGATAGGGTTTTGATGAAAATGGGATTTAATATTTGGTTTAAAAAGAATATGCCCTGTTTGTAAAGCAGGGTATGACAGCTTCACCACCCATTTTATTCATGGCATTTCTCAAAATCAAAGACTTAGGTACAACACAAGGTATGCTAAAGGTGCACAAAAGTTTTTTTTTTTCTATAAAAAATAAAGTACTATTCTAAAACACTACTCATCGTAGAGCCAATCTTCATCTATTCGTTAAGGCTTTAGACTATTTATTAAGACTCTAGACCCCACAATTAGAAACTAGCTAGAAATGTTTATTTGAGGTCACTAGCATTGTATGAACACTTAAAATTTTCTTAAAATATAGCCAATTTAGAACAAAACACACGCCTACACATGTCTTAGCATCTAAATGTCATCAAAATTATTCAGAGTTACTCAGAAGTTTTTAAATTTATGTTAATTATGTTCTAGTCCCTAAGTGGTGGCTTTCATATAAAGTTGGCAGGCCTTGTGGAGTTTATAAGATTAAAAATAAAACTTGCTTTACATTCTAAGCAAAATTATTTTAAACCAAGTATGTTCTTATTCCTAAACTGTGGCTTTATATGTTGGGAGAAAATTAATGTTAATATTACAACTTAAAACCTCACAAACAAGCAAGCTAAGCAAGAATTATTTAAACACTTTAATTCTATATATATATTCAAAAACTTTTTAATGCATGACTAGTATAAAACTAATTACTTGTTAGCATAGGCTCTTACATACTTCTCTCATTTAAATCCTATCATCCTTATCAACCTTAGATTTTAAATCTAAATCCAATCACAATCATAATTTCAAATATCATAAAATCATGATATACTCCTCATTCAAAAAGACTAGCTAAAAATGTATTTTTTTTAGCTCCTTATTCTTATATAAGTACCTAGTATTTTTTTCAGGACATAATCAATGTGAGACTAATTAGTTACTAACACGAGCTTTCATAAATTAAAAAGAATATTGATCTATCTATTCAATTGTTACTTTGATTATTTACTTATTTTTATGTAAGATTTTGTGTCAAATAGACTTCTCACTCTTTCATAAAACGATAATCATGCCATTCTTCCTTGAAAAAAAAAAAAAAAAAAAAAAAAACAAAAAACAGTCCAAAGCACCTAGTATAAACAAAGAAAACTACTTTCTGTCGTCTAATGCCACACTCCATCTCTCTGGTGTCAATAACATGACAACAGGCACACTCTCAACAAATTTACCAACCCTTCAAGAAAAGCTCATCAATCTTTTAACAGCAATAATTGTTTGCAATGTAGATGGATCTAGAATAGCTAGTGGTTAAAATTAACACACTGTTTCTTTTCAGAGGGAATAATGTATCGTTTCTGTATCACAATCCATAGAAAAAGTTAAGCTACATACCTTTTATATAATGAACTGCTCCCCAGTTATATAATACAGGAACTACACAGAGTCGAAATGCTAAACTAATCTTACACAACCATGCAAAAAGGATTCATAGTTTCTTGAGAGTATCAAGCATGCTTTGGCGTGGCCGATACATGGCTTCTAAATGAATAACCTTGGACAAAGTGAGACCCGAACCTTCAGTCATGTCTACCTCTTCCTTTCCGATTCTTTCCCACTCAAAGCACTGGACCAAAGTTCCTAATGTTTGGCCAACCAACCTCAATGCTAGGCCTTCACCTGGGCACCTTCTCCTTCCCATCCCAAAGGGGACCATCAGCTTCCCTTCGCTTTTTCCATCCTCAAACCTTTCTGGCATGAACTTGGTGGGCTCTTTCCACAACTTTGGGTCCCTGTGAACCGAGTATGCATTGACCAGCAGCATAATTCCACGAGGAATATGAAAGCCTCCGACAACACACTCTTGGGATGATTCATGAGGCAAAAGGAGTGGGGCTATTGGGTACAGCCGAAGAGTTTCGTTGATGACACATTGAAGGTATGGAAGATTTGAGAGATCCGATACCTCTAGCAGGCGCTCATTTCTTACTTGTGCGTCAATCTCGTCCCTCACCTTCTTCAATGCTTTTGGGTTGTTGAGTAGGAGAGTCATAGCCCACTCAGTCGTACCAGCTGTTGTATCTACGCCTGCTGCTAGTAAACCCTGTCACAAAAAATTGCTATATCGATGAGCTCGAGAGATTCTTGTGAATCACGGTAGCTTGGCTTGCGGAGTTATTTTTATATTATTGAATTGAGTTTAGTTTTGGATTTTAGGAGCTGAGGTTGGACCACTAGATTCGGCGGACGCCAAAACCCTGTTTCTTGAAGTACTGAATTATTTAGACTATTTTTATTGCAGAATAATTTAGTGCAGAATCGGTGGGCTATAGTGTAGACTATAGGGATCTTGACGTACATAATTTTTTTAAAAAATATCTACAGGTAAATGTTTTACGGTATGAACTTAATTGAGTACATCGACAAGGAAGCCTTGTCATCAGAGTGAAACTTTTTGGTCTAAAAGAATTTTCTATAGCTGATATGTAGATGGAGTAGCTGACCATCAGGGACCTTCTTGTTTTCCAAAGCGACACGGGAGTGAATTAGTTGGATTGTGTTTATCAAAATTATCAAATTCTGGTGTGAAAATTTTTTTATTAGCATAAAAGCATTTCTCGCGCTGCTAAAAAATTTATCATATCTTTTGTTTGGTAGAGAAATATTTTGACATATTTGGGTCCCCTGCTCCCATTTATTTATTTATTTTATTTGAGAAGGTAATTAAGCAAGCAATTTTAGTGTCGATTTTGCTGGACTGCCTACCCTTACTTCCAATAAAACTAAGAAAACTCGTGCTTGCATACTAACCATGGTCAACCGTGATGATGGATATAACTGTATCCAGGCCACAAAAACCACGAGTTAATAGCACTAATAGATAGGATCGAAGGACTCGGGAAGGCATGGGATTTACAAGAGTGACATCTAAGTACTGGACGGCCGGACACGACAAACACTCTTCCTAGATTTGGATTCACAAGGACCCAAAAATGCGATAGAATTGAAGAACATGCGAAAGGGAATTAAGGAGCTGATTAATTGGGATTCGTATGGACTAGAAATGCAATAGAATTGAAGAACATGAGAAGGAGAAGGAACTAATTAATACCGCACAAAGTGCTTTGATCGTCTGGTCGGTGTAGTACTCCGGATCCGTCATCTGTAGCGATAGCAATACATCCATCAGAGTCTTTGTCTCCACTCCTTCCTCCTTGCTTTTGCTCTTGTGCTCATCTATCAGCCTCTGCATCAATTCATCCCTTTCTTTGTGAAACCTCGCCAACTTCTCCTTGAATCCCTGGTAATCGATCCACCTCAGCACTGGAAAGAAGTCAGCCAGATTTGATGCTCCGACCACCGGCGCAGCCTCTTCTATCGCCTTCCAATACCGCCTCGCCTCCTCCGACATCCCCGCTCTCTCCTCCTCGTGCCCGTCGTACCTCCTCCCAGCAATCATTCTCATGATCATGTTCAAAGATAGTGCGGCCAACCGCGACTTCAGCTCCGCTATCGCGAACCCTTCCGTTGATTTCGTGGCAATCCAGCCCAGAAAGAGTTGGCGAACCATGGCCTGGACCTCTCCGGTCCGAATCCCAGATAAGGAGTTGAGGCGATGGGTGGAGAGGAGCTCCACGGTGGCGATGCGGCGGAGGTTGCGCCAATGGGGTCCATAGTTGGAGACACCGAGGGAGGTGTAGTTGTAGCTTGCTTGTTTCAAGGAGGGAAGGTGGGGGCGGTTGGCGAAGGTGATATCGTTCTTTGAGAGGCACTCTTCAGTGGCAGCAGGGGAAGAGACGACGAGGACTGGACAGGAGCCGAAGCGGAGGAGGAAGACTGGACCGAGGCGTTCGGAGAGGCGAAACAGTGCACGGTGGAGGGGTTTCTTAAGTAGATGGAGGTGGCCAATGAAGGGGAGGGAGGGAGGGCTTGGCGGGAGGTTCTCCTTGCTCTTGCTCTTGCTCTTGGAGAGTAAGAGTTTGACGACAAGGAGAAGAGCAAGAAGGGTAACGGAGATGCAGAAGAATGTTTCCATGGTGGGATGGATAGATCATCGTCCGGAGGTAGCAGGGATCATCAGGAACGGTAATTTTTCTTCCTCTTCTGAAAAATTTGTAGCCGTATTTAATTTCTTCCAAGTTCCAACCCAAGGCCCCTTGATGCGAAGGTTGGCCCAGCCCAGCCCAGCCGCATGCCGATAAGAGTCCAGTGGGGACCGTATTGTGATGTTATGTGTGCTCGTAGCGAATCAAACGTGGAAAATGCGAAGGTGTTGACCGCTCCGCTCTAGCTTGGTGGATGTTAAGTTTGCCGGTCTGATGTGCCTGCGGGGCCTGTACTGAACTCGCTGTGTCAGTAGATCTGGACCGTAAATCTATTTGGCTTCTTTATAAGGGAAAATCCAACGTGGGTTTTGTGTAGTGCTAAATGGTATCAGGGTTATTCCATCGACTTGACTAGAGACAAGTCACCGCTGAAGACGGGAATGGATAGCCTTCCATATCACATCCTTATTCAAATTGCGTAATTGATTGGTGTTTACTGTTTAGAATTAACGAAGCTAAAAGATATTATTAAAAAATTAATTACTTGATGAAAGAATTATTGAAAATAAAAAAATGGAATGAAGTTATATTATATTACTACATCTTGCTGTATGCCAACCCTTTATGCAATTCAGGATTGATTCATTATAAAATCACAAAGATTTAATAAATCATAGGTTTTATGTGGTGTTAAATGTTCCATCAACTTTACTAGAGATAGGTTCCTGATGTGGGTAGCCTTCTACATCATATCCTTATTCAATTGCTTAACTAGTTGATGTCTAGAATTGCAAAGTTAGAAAAGCCTTTATTAGGGAAAAAGAAAAGATGTCTTTAAAAAATTTAATTCTTTGATGAAAGAATTATTGAAAATAAAAAACTGAAATGAAGTTATACTATAGTGTTATATCTTTTTGTGTGCCACCCTTATATAATCAGGATTATTAATTAGATAATTATAGATATTTTAGGAATCTTAAGGATCAAACATATGTACAAAATATTCTAAAAATATCTTAAAAATTATATCAAATATTTTTTAAAAATTTCATCAAATATTTTAAGAATAATCTTATCAGATATTCTAGTGATGTGATGCAAAAATCTAAAAAAGATGGGCTTGACATAAAGAACCTAGAAGTAACAAGCAAAGCCCTGCTAGCAAAATGAGGTTGGAATCTTATTAGTGGGTCCCCTTTATTTGGAAGAGTCTTATCAACTAGACTTATTATTATAGGAAAAAGCTAGGGATTAGAGTCAGAAAAGTATTTTATGCCTTTTTATTAGCATAAAGGAGTGAATCAAAGTCTTCAAAGATTTTGAAACTGCATATCCTTTTTTCTTTTTTTTTTGTTACAGTCGGGCGATCACACCACTCTGGCGCGAGTCAAACCCGAAGCATCTGAGAACAAAATTTGCTGAAGTAATACAGGACAAGGTATCCCAGGATGCCAAATCCATCGACCAGGACTGCGAGCAACCGCAGAAGCAACATAATCGACCGCAGCATTGGCTTCCCGATAGCTGTGCTGAATCTGAAAAGCAGTAGCAGACTGAAGAGTGACTGAAATGTCTCTAAGCAGAGGATTATAGCAAGAATAGGAGTCCCCCTCTCGCTTGATCCATCTGATAATCGTCATAGAGTCACCCTCAATAATCAACCGCCGAAAGCCCAATTGCTGAACAGCATAAGTGATACCAGCCCATGCTGCCTGGAGCTCAGCCATAGGAACCGAAATGTCGATCGAGCTGTGGCCTCCAGCTGCTAGCAACTGCCCATACGACCCTCGTATGACAAAACCTGATCCAGCAGCACGATCAGAGACAGAACCATCAAAGTTCACTTTGACATAACCCGGAGGAGGGGACACCCAAGATATAAAAACCGTGGAACGGTTCGCTGCCAAAGCAGCAGGGGGTCCCAGAGGCCAGGTCCGTCAGTGTGAACAGTAAGGTAGCAGCGAGTGTACTCCCTAGCGTGAGAGAGAGCACGACGGATGATCGCCTGAGGAGAGACCGTCTCCTCCGCAAAGACAATCTTATTCCTTGTCAACCATATATGATAAGCAACATAGGCCGATAATACGCCCTGAAATAAGATCCGTACTGGGAAGGCGACTGAAGAGCATTCAGGAATGAAAGCCTGATAGGACCATCCTCCAGCATCCAAGGGTAAAATGGATCATCTGCCATATCTGAGATGCACGAGAACATAAGAATAGAACATGGTCAATAGATTCAACCTGCATCCCACATATCGGACAGAGGTAATATGGAGAGGCCCCGACCAGCCAGAAGAGAGCAAGTAGGTAAGCGATCCCACTTGATCTTCCACAAGAATAGCTGAATTCTTGGATGAACAGGCAGTCTCCATATCCAAGCAACATCACTAAGACCAACGACCTGAGAACGGAATCGGGCCACCAAATCTCTAGTAGGAGCACAAGGGAGACAGGATCGGCGCCACAGCCTAAGATCCGGCCCCGCAGAAATAGGAAGAGGCATGGCCAGAATCCGATGAGCAAGCTCCGATCCGAATAATCGGAGAACCATGGAAGTGTTCCAAGCAGCACTCTCTTGACTGATCAGAGAGGAGACACACAAAGTGGAATCAACTTCAGAGCTTATAAAGGTCGGCCATCGAGATAATGGAAGATCAGCTATCCAAGAGTCCTGGACGACATCAACAGATCTTCCATCCCCAATCATCCAATGAATATCAGTAATGACTGTCGGAGCGGCCCGGCAGATGGCACGCCATAAACAGGAGCACCCACGCGGGATACTAACTTCAACACCCGGAGACCAACCACCATATCTGCCCCGCATGACAGTACTCCATAAACTGTGAGGGTCCATCAGGAATCTAGAAGCATGCCTAGCAATAATAGCTTCGCGATGGAGCACCAGAGATTGAATCCCCAACCCTCCCTCACTTATCGGCAGACAGACCATATCCCAGGCCAATAGATGAATACCACGACCTCCCTGCATAGATGCCCACAAGAAATTCCGAAACCGTCTCTCAAGCCTACGGAGAAAGATAGTCGGGATCATAGCATTGGATAACAGATAGATAGGGAGTGATGTAAGAATAGAACGGATTAAAGTGATACGTCCCATCATAGAAAGGCCCGACACCTGCCACTGATCCAACCTAGCAGAGATCCGTCGCTCAAGGTTCCCAAAGTCCTGCTGCGTGGGCCGACGTCCCGTAAGAGGGGTTCCAAGGTAGGTCAGACGATCTGAAACTGTCGAGATCCCTAATATCCGAGAAATAGCGGCTCGACAGCGGGGGGAGACCGATGGGCTGAAACAGAGGATAGATTTCTGTAAGTTGATCCGTTGTCCCGATGCCCGACAATAATCCTGAATAATGGCCGAATAGTTGGAAGCATTCTGAACTGAAGCTGGACTAAGCAGGATGCAGTCGTCAGCGAAGAGAAGGTGGGTTAGAGGAGGTCCATGAGGCCCTGGCATGTAAGGATGCAAAAGAGATTCTCCAACCGCCAGATTAAGAGCACGAGACAGGTCGTCGGCGCACAGAACAAACAGAAATGGAGAGAGAGGACATCCTTGTCGGAGACCAACAGCAGAGGGAAAAAACTCAGTCGGACTACCATTAATGATGATAGAAAAGGTGGGCCCTTGGACACAAGCCATGATCCACTCAATAAAAAGATCATCAAAACCAAATGCCTGTAATGACTGACGCAGAAATATCCAGCTCATCCTGTCATAAGCTCTCTCCATATCCAACTGGACCGTCATAAGAGACTGACGACAAGAGGCGCGCTGGAGGTCATGCATGAATTCCTGAGCAATGAGAGCATTATCTGAGATGCTGCGGCCACGGATGAAGGCACCCTGCTCCATAGAGATAAGCCTAGGAATCATCCCCTGCAATCGGGTAACAATAATGCGGGCGCAAACTTTGTATAGAGTGGTACATAAGCTTATCGGCCTATAATGTTGAGGAAGCAGAGCATTAGCTTTTTTAGGAATCAAGACGAGAAATGTCCTCTGCCAATCAGGAGGAATCTGTCTGGAAGAGAAAACAGTCTGAATAGCCGAGGTAACATCCTGCCCTACAATATCCCAGTAGAAGCGGAAGAAATAAGGCGGAAAACCATCTGGGCCCGGGGCTTTATCAGGACCCAAAGCCCAAACAGCATTATGAATCTCCTCCACCAAAACCTCCCGAGTCAAGCTAGCATTCTCGCTACCCGAAACTCTAACATTCCGAGTGCCAGTGATGAGTCAGTGCCAGAGACTTTCGACCAGCGAGACTGAAAGAAGTGAAGAACCTGCTCAGTAATAGCCCCCTCATCCTCCAAGATAGTACCCTCTGCATCACTAATACGCCTGATACGATTAGCCGCACGCCTGGCAACAGTGGCCTGATGAAAGAACCTGGTGTTGCGGTCACCTTCCTTTAACCACTGGATCCGAGACCGCTGACGCCAATAAGTCTCCTGCTGCCAAAGCAGCGAATGATGCATAGCCAAATTCCTCCTGAGAGCCTGAAGATCAATCTCCGATAGCTGACCCTCCTCATCCTCCTTGGCCTGAAGAGTAGAGATGACAGCTTCCACAGCCTGGACATTCTGCATAAGGTTTCCTACATCTCTTTTCTGCCAACATAATAGTCTGCGCTTAGCAAGCTCTAATCGACGGGAGAGACGATAAGTAGGATTCCTCTAACTGGCATATGCCATACCTGCCTAATCAAGGACCTGGCTGAAGAATAATGCGTCCAAAACAGTTCGAACCGAAAGGGCCCCTTCCTATACAAAGACCGCTCAGTAGAGATGAGAAGGGGACAATGGTCCGACGCAATCCGTGTGAGGTGGGAATTGGTAGCACAGGCAAATGACTGCATCCAAGATGAAGAAGCCAAAGCCCGATCCAATCTCTCCGACACACGAGCAGACCCGCTCCGGTTATTACACCAGGTAAACGGCGACCCAGAATAACCCAAATCAATAAGACCTGCCTCCGAGATAAAAGAGCGAAACTCCATAGAATTCGGAGAATCAACAAATCGGCGACCCCCCCGCTTCTCAGAAGCATCCAATATGCAATTGAAATCACCAGCTATAAGGGTCGGAAAACCCTGGGCTAATAAAGTGTGAATTTCCGACCAGAGACCCCGTCGCTGACGAAAATCAGTGCTGGCATAGACACCCAGAAGCAACCAAGGCGGAGAAGATCCCTCAGAGACGACAAGGCCAACTTGCTGATGATTATGATGAAAGGCATCAACACGGATGGCAGGGTTCCGCCAGAGAGCCATAATACCTCCAGATAGACCTGAAGCTTCAACAGCATAGGAAGACCAATCATGGGAGACCCGTCGCCGGAAACGTTGAAGGCTAAGGCCTGACAACCGAGTTTCCAATAAAATACAAATATCAAAATGATGAATCTGCAAAAGCCTACCAAAGGAGGATCGAAAAGATGGTTTCAATGCTCCTCGTACATTCCATATTATAATCTTCATAGAAAATAAGCAAGGGAACCTCAAAGCCCATCCTGAACTCCCGTCATAACCAAGTCTGAAGG
The DNA here is from genome assembly GCA_900491605.1 of Calamus simplicifolius. Classification (NCBI taxonomy): domain Eukaryota; kingdom Viridiplantae; phylum Streptophyta; class Magnoliopsida; order Arecales; family Arecaceae; genus Calamus; species Calamus simplicifolius. The sequence goes on along the minus strand of UESW01003092.1, from coordinate 104,530 downwards.
GCCTCCCGAGTCAGGACACGGCAACTGGAGATCAACTGCATATTTAAATTTAGGAATAGTGAAGAAATCAAATTTTAGAATGATAACGAATTGGGGCTCATTCTTCTCTACTTTCTATTTTCGAACCTCTATTTGAGGGCCTTTAAACCTAACGCCACTATGAGAAAATATTGAAGTCGGAAACTAAAGTTTATGGGGTCTTTTTATTTCTTGGACTATAATAAGTTACAACTTTTAGATTCTAGTTCAGCTATTAGACCTAATAGGATAGCAAATATTTTTGTTGAAAGCTAAACTACAATGATGCCTTCTCACCTTCTTTTATAGATTTTGGCTAGAATATAAAACCGTATGAAAATCAACAATTCTAAAAAAAAGTAAAGGTGCTTGTCTAGCTTGATCTTAAGAAGAAATTATATATAGGAAGGTGTTAGTCAAAAAAAGATAATATGTTACCTTATGATGCTCCCTTTGATATGCGTAGTTTGAATCAGCCTCTCACCACCTTTTTCTTAGATATCATTACTTTAGAGATGTGTGTGATAGGGTGATGAACCACTTTTAGGTAGTGTTTGATTCCCAAAATGCTATTCCTGAATAAGTGTACAGGATAAACTTTATCCAGAGAATAGCTGAGGAAATAACTATCTTTTTTAAATAACAACTTTGTCATCAAGAGATAGCTCTAGTTATTCATGGGTTTTTTAGAGAATAAGTTCAAGGGATAACCCATTAACCATAGGTTATCCCCTCTGGTTAACCTTTTTTAGATTTATCCTCTATACCTATAGCTTTTGAAGACCCTTATCCCCTATTTCAAATACACCTTAGTTCCCTAGAAAACCTATAAGACTTAGGGACCTTTTGGAGAAAAAGATGTTTTCCTTTGAATAGTAGACTTAAATGGGATTATCCTTGATTAAAATTGTTGAATTTTTAATCCAACATTGGGCTTATATGTGAAATAATTATGTGTTGCGGATTGTTAAATAAGGTTAAGCCCAATTAAAAGTGATCAGCTAAGGTTTTAGTGATTTGGGCTTTAATGTATCTGATTAGGTGTGGTCCTTTAATATGTAGAGACCTAAGGGGTTATTTCTATTTTTATGATGGGCTAAAATAGAAATATCAAAAGATAATGATGAAATTATCTATATATAGCGGTTATGGTCCCTGAATCGCACGCACGACCTTCTTCTTTGAATCCCATCATCAGAAAGAATAGCATAGAGAAAATTCTAAAGGGCTCTCTGGAAGTACGTGTTGATCTGGAAGGCCAACCGCATGACTCTAGAGAGCAATCAAGCAATATAGATTCAGGTACACTTCCGTTTATATTTATTAATTCTTAATGATTAACATGAATAATTCTTGGGCTTCATGGTGATGGCCTTCACCAAAAGGTTCAGATCTAATTTCTCACAAAATGACCTTCATGAAGATTTTGTAGTTTTAATTTTTGAAATTTTATTTCTTGTAGCAAAATAGAAGTCTCTCAACTTAAGTTAAGTATTTCTTTCTCTTACCGACTACTTTTTTTCCTACTCACTGTTATTCATTCATTAGAGTACTTTTCCTCTCCATTTCCATCTCGCTAACTTCTAATTAGCTAACATTTTCTTGCAAATCCCTTTTCCTATTAATTAATATATTTAGAAGGACATTTTTCTTTCTCCCACCTTTACCTCAAAATAGAAGGCAAGGATAGGAGGCTTCCTTGGAGGTCATTTTATTCTTCAAGAAGAAGGATAAAAAAAGGTGAAGGGGTAGAGCAAAGGTTATAGAAATGTAGATGATTTTCATGATGGAGATAGTAATAGTTTGATTTCTATTACCTTTTTAACCTCATATATTATATGATCAAAAATTAAATAATTCAAGCAGCATAGAATAATATGTATATATATATATATATATATATATATTGATGGCTTAATTTATAATTAAAATATTTTAATTATAGAATCTTTAATGTATAAATAGTTTGAAGGTAGGTGAAACTTTCTATCATTTAATATAAAATAAATAATATTATAGATGGAACCTTTCTTCTCTCTTCTCTCTCTAATTTTCTAGATTACACTTAGGACCCTTCCTCTCTCTCTCTCTCTCTTTCTCTTTCTCTCATGTTTTCATGCATGCGCGTTTTACATGTCACAGTTGACGAAAATTGAAATGATCTACTGCGAGTGGCTGGACCCTCCCTGGTTCCCGAGCAATGCACCGAACCTGACAAATTCGTGGGGTGGTTGTCATGTGACTAATGGGTTACTTTTTTTTTCTATTGAAAACGTGAAGTCGATAATTTATTTATTTATTTTTGATAAAAATAAATGATCATATCATTTTAAAATAAGTTAAATTTGATATATCAGAATATAAAATTTGAATGAGAATCAGAGGGCACGGTTATCCGGTGTTCAGCTTCATAGTCTAAAGTGATAAGTCATTCGAACAGCTATTTAGTCAGCCGCTGAATTAGTTTCTCAAAAATATGTTGAATCTGAGCGCTATAAGCCTAATGAAGTATAACCCGAATGTCGCGGATCAAAAAGATGGCAGGCAGATGATCGCCAAAGTCCTGTCAAAGCTAGCGAATAATAGTAATTGATATGGCTAATGAAGCCATGTGGGCAATCATGGCAAAATCAACTACGTGGCATGGACACGTCAGCCCCGGTATCTCCAGGCTAACTGAGGCGGCTCCGACCTTTTCAGGTCGACCCCGTCGGCCGCGGCGTCTCCAAGCGAGCCGAGGCGGCCCCAATTTCTTCAAGTCGCCCCGTCGGCCCCGGCATCTCCAAGCGAGCCGAGGCGACCCCGACCTTTTCAGGTCGGCCCCGTCGGCCCTGTAATCTCCAAGCTAGCCGAGGCAGCCTCGACTTCTTCAAGTCGGCCCCGTCGGCCCCAGCATCTCCAAGCGAACCGAGGCAGCCCCGACTTTCTCAAGTTGGCCCAGTCGGTCCCGGCATCTCCAGGCTAGCCGAGGCGGCCCCGACTTTCTCAAGTCGGCCCCATCGGCCCCGGCATCTCTAGGCTAGCCGAGGCTTTCCCGACCTTTTCAGGTCGGCCCCGTCAGCCCCAACATCTCCAAGCGAGCCGAGGTGGCCCCGACTTGTTCAAGTCAGCCCCAGCATCTCCAATCGAGCCGAGGCGGCCCCGACCTCTTCAGGTCGGCCCCGTCGGCCCCGGCATCTCCAATCGAGCCAAGGTGGCCCCAACCTCTTCAGGTCGGCCCCGTCGGCCTCGACATCTCCAAGCGAGCTGAGGCGGTCCCAACTTTCTCAAGTCGGCCCCATCGGTCCCGGCATCTCCAAGTGAGCCGAGGCGGCCCCGACCTTTTCAGGTCGGCCCCGGCGTCTCCAATCGAGCCGAGGCGGCCCCGACTTCTTCAAGTCAGCCCCGTCGGCCCCGGCATCTCCAATCGAGCCAAGGTGGCCCCGACCTCTTCAGGTCGGCCCCGTCGGCCCCGGCATCTCCAAGTGAGCCGAGGCGGCTCCAGCCTTTTCATGTCGGCCCCGTCGGCCCCGGCATCTCCAAGCTAGCCGAGGTGGCCCTGATTTCTCCAAGTCGGCCCCATTGGCTTCGGCATCTCTAGGCAAGCCAAGGCGGCCCCGACTTCTTCAAGTCGGCCCCACGCCTGCCAAGACCATCAACCTTTTGACTCATGCAGCCTGATATAGCCAGGCCCATCTATCACCTGACCACGCTGTCGATGGGACCAGGCCCACCTACCAACTTATTCCGCCGACCGATGGGACCTGGCCTACCAACCGCCAGTTTCCTCCTCTCCGATGGGACAGCACCTACTGATCAGCCCAAATTTACGTAATCCCCATGTGTCCTGCAGACATTTCCTCCTCACGGAATTTCACATGGCTAATCCCCATGCAAGTTTCAACCGCTTATAAAAGGGTGAGTCCACTAGAGATTCAAGTATGCGAACTTAAGCATCCATTTATTCTCTCACCTTAGAAAAACTCCACCTCTCAGAGCCTTCTCTGTCCTAAAGAGCTCGAGCTCTTCCTCAGCTGTAACCTCAGTTGCTGACTTGGGCATTGGAGGGTTCCCACCGGAGCACCCCTTCGGTCTTGGGACTTCTTGCAGGTTGTCCAGCTAGACAAGGATCCCACCAGCAAGCGGATTACTCTTCCCTACGCTCAAGATCGATGATCGGACGTCAACAGATTGGCGCACCAGGAAGGGTGGGAGAGAAGAAAGACGTGAACCCTACAGCATTTGCTCGCATTCCATCCTTTTAAGCAATGGTGGTGACACGGGCTCAAGACGTTTCTACCAGTTACTACTGTCGATCCGCTCGTCGCCTGTCCGCCACCAGATGCAGCTGCCCCAGCCGATTAGCTGGCGGCCCTTACCCAACAAGTCCAAGCCCTTACTGCCATGGTCCACGGACTCCAAGAGCAACAGTTCGTGGACACCCAACATCAAATTGCTCCCTCGCTTGCTAGCGAGCAGTCAGCAAGGGGAGGCTCTCCCCAGCAAGAGGCCGGTCATCGCTAAGCTTCCCCTAGGAAGCCCCAACGTGAGCCCCTCAAGAGGCCACGATCCCCCAACTATGGCCCGAGCAAGTTCCCCCCAGAGCCATGGTGCCAGGAGGAGCCAAAGTGGAGGTCTCACCTCCCGCATCCTTCTCCATCTTCTTCTTCTTCATCCTCCGAATCGTCCAGGAGGGCCCCTGTGATTAGCCGTAAGGTGAAGGAATGCCTGGACGAGTACCACCGGTGGCTGGAAAAACTAGCCAGAAAGATCAACAATCAGTCAGAGAAGGAGTATGACACTCATCCTTCCTACACCCGCCGAATATTGGAGGAGCCCGTACCCTTCAAATTTCATTTTCCTCACGGTACGATGGATCCTCTCAACTACCTCGAGAGTTACAAAGCCATGATGTAGGTCCAAGGGGCTACGGACGCCCTTTTGTGCAATGCTTTCCCCGCCACTCTACGGAAGGCCGCCCGTGCCTGGCACACACGCCTACCCCCTCACAGCATCGATTCCTTCCAAGAGCTAGAAAGGGCCTTTTTGGCGCATTTCGACACCTGCCGAAGGATCCCGAGAGTCGCTGATAGTCTCTTCTCCGTATGCTAGAAGGAAGGAGAGTCACTTCGGGACTTCATTGCCCGATTCAAGACCACCACCCTCGAAGTCTATCATCTAGATGACGCGGTGGCGACGTTGGCATTGAAATGGGGACTCCTCCTGTCCCGTTTCACTTTTTCTCTGGACAAGAAGCTGCCCAGCTCCTACTCCGACCTCCTCCTCCGAGCTCAGAAGTACATCCATGCGGATGAGGCCGACCTCACTCGCCGAGAGTCCACAAGAGGGTCCAGCCATAAGGTTACCCGTCCAGAGCCGAGCAAATCCTCTCGCCCCCGGCGGCTTGAGCCACCCCGCTGGTCGGATAACAAGCGTCGTAGCCTCACCCCCCCTTGAGAGCGAGCTCACGCCTCTTCTCGCCCCTCGCTCTCATATTCTCATGGAGATTGAGGGCGAGCCTTACCTCCAGCGACCTCCTCCCATGAAGAAGGGCCTCCTCCCCCACGATAAAAGCCGCTACTGTTGCTTCCACCGGGACTATGGCCACGAAACCGACAGCTGCTACAACTTGAAGCGTGCCATCGAGGAGCTTATCCAATGGGGCTACCTCGAGAAATATATCCAGAAGGTGCTCCCACCGGTGCCGGCCCTCATGGGGCCTCCTCCTGCCCAAGCTGCCATCGACGATGCCCCTATGGAGCGGACAGTTGGAATGGTATCCTAGGGGGTGGCTTCTTCATCCAAGCGACTGAGAGGAGAGGAGGCACCGGCTGATGCAGTTCCCGGGGGGGGTTTGCAATTGTAGAAAATGTAAATAATGAAGGCGTCGTCGTCTCCATGACGATCACCAAGCACTGTCATCATCTTAGTTGATAGTGGCAGCTCAGCTGACATCCTTACTTACAATGCATTTGTTAGGATGGGATTATCTCTTGATTCTCTTCAGCCCGTGGTAGCTCCTCTAGTCGGATTTACTGGAGATTCGGTGAGGGTCGAAGGTGAAATCTCTTTGCCCGTGACGGCCAGGATCTCGCCATGCCAAAGCACCATCATCATGAAGTTCCTGGTCGTGCGAGTCCTCCTGGCAAACAATGCCATCCTCGGATGACCAGGCCTCAACCTTTTGGATGCGATCATCTCGATCCGGCGATTGCTCGTGCAGTTTTCGACCGGCGGAGGGGTCGATGAGATGCGGGGCAAGGTTAGTCTGGTCTTGCCCTGTTACCATGCAGCATCAAGCCCTCAAGAGGCCGGGCTAGCCCAGGAGGTGCCTGACCCCAGGGAATCCAGCAAAGGAGGGGAGCCAGCCGAGCAGCTCCTAACTTTTCCCCTTGGAGACGACCCGGCAAAGACCATGTGCATCGGCGGACTCCTCCCCCAGAGGATCATGACCGTCTCCTGACTTTTCTGCGGGCCAACTCAGACATATTTGCCTGGTCGACATCTGACATGCCCCGCATTCCTCCAGAGGTAATCACCCACAAGCTCAACATTGACCCAAAGTACCGCCCCATCTGCCAAAGGAAGAGAAGTTTTGCCCCCGAGTGGCAAAGGGCCATCGATGAGGAGGTCAATAAACAACTCAACGCCTGTCATATCCGAGAAGCACATTACCGCAGTTGGTTGGCTAACGTAGTCATGGTGCAAAAGGCCAATGGGAGCTGAAGAATCTGCATCGACTTCACCGACCTTAACAGGGCGTGCCCAAAGGACAGTTTCCCTCTGCCCCAGATTGACCAGCTGGTGGATTCCACCTCCAGCCATGAACTTCTCAGCTTCATGAATGCTTTCTCTGGGTACAACCAAATAAAGATGGACCCAAGCGATGAGGAGCACACATCCTTCGTGACAGAGAAAGGCATTTATTGCTATAAAGTGATGCCCTTCGGCCTCAAGAACGCGGAAGCGACCTACCAAAGACTGATGAACAAAGTTTTCCAAGATCAACTAGGCCGGAACATGGAAGTCTATGTGGACGACATGCTGACAAAGAGCACTCATGCCTCCGACCACGTCTCCAACCTAGAGGAAACTTTCAACAACCTTCACCATTTTCAAGTCAAGTTGAACCCAAAGAAGTGTGCCTTCGGCATTACGGTAGAAAAATTCCTGGGCTTCATGGTGACCCAGCGAGGGATCGAGGTGAACTCAGAAAAGATCAGTGACATCCTCGACATGAGGCCGCCGTCTAGCAAGAAGGAGGTGCAGCATCTCACGGGGAGGATGGTTGCTCTGAGTCGTTTCCTCTCCAAGTCAGCCGAGCGGTGCTTGGCCTTCTTCAAAGCCCTATGGAAGGTAAACAGTTTCGAGTTGATGGACAATTGCCAGAAAGTCTTTGATGGGCTAAAGGCATTCCTATCCTCCCCGCCACTCCTGTCAAAGCCAAAAGACGGGAAGAGTCTTTTTCTCTACCTTGCCACCTCTCTAGAAGCTGTTAGTTCCATCCTGGTGCGTCTTGACACTGACGGGACCCAGAGACCTATCTACTATGTGAGCAAGGTGCTTCACGATGCTGAGGTCAGATACTCCAAGATGGAAAAGATCATTTTCGCCCTGATCGTCTCCGCCTGGCACCTCTACCCATATTTTTAAGCTCATCCTATCGTGGTGCTCATGGACCAGCCCCTCCAAGCTATTCTGGCTCGCCTGGACACCTCAGGCCGACTTGCCAAATGGGCTATCAAGTTGGGGGAGTTTGACCTCTCTTTCCAGGCATGGTCGGCTCTGAAGTCCCAAGTCCTGGCTGACTTCCTAGTCGAGTGCACCTGGACGGACGAGCCGACCAAGGAAATTCCCATGAAGCAACTTGGTGCTGAGCTAGATGACGGCAGAGAGTCCTAGATCCTCCATGTTGATGGCGCTTCGAACTCCCAAGGAAGCGGCACCGGCCTCATCCTCGCGGGCCCATACGGAGAGAAGGTGGAGTGCGCCCTTCGGTTCCTATTCGAAGCCACAAACAATCAGGTCGAGTATGAGGTCCTGCTGGTAGGGTTAAGACTGGCTTAGGAGTTTGGAATAAAGTGCCTCAGAGCTTTCACCGATTCGCAGCTCGTCTCTGGACATATCAATGGAGGGTACGAGGCGCATGACCCCACCATGGCCCAGTACCTAGGCAAGGTTCGGCTCTTGGTCTTTCCACTAACTTATTTCAACATTAGCTACATCCCTCGGAGCGAAAATGCCAAGGCCGACACCCTGTCTAGGTTGGCCACCTCCACTGACGGCATCGCTAGTGACGCCTACATCGAGCATCTGGAGAGGCCCAGCATATAGGACAAAGAAGAAGTCCTCCCACTAACCCAAGAGCCAACTTGGATGGATCCCTACATCCACTACCTTACGGACGGTACCCTCCCTGCTAATCGTGACGAAGCTAGGCTGCTCAAATGGAGAGCCTCCAAATTTACCCTTCTAGATGGACGTCTATACAGGAGATCATTTTTCTACCTCCGGCTCAAGTGCGTAGGACCTGCCAACGCCGACTATATCCTTAGAGAAATTCATGAAGGTATCTGTGGGAACCACCTAGGGGGCAGGTCCGTGGCCCAGAAGGCCCTCCGTCAAGGGTACTTCTGGCTCACAATAAGGGAGGACACCACCAAGTTTGTCCAGAAGTGTGACGGTTGCCAGCGCCATGCACACATCCAGCACCAACCCTCTGTCCCGTTGAATCCACTCTCGGCCTCGTGGCCCTTCGCCCAGTGGAGAATGGACATCCTTGGACCATTCCTCCCAACTTCAGGACAGCAGAGATTCTTGCTCGTCGCCATCGACTATTTCACCAAGTGGGTCGAAGTCAAGGCGCTGGCCAAGATCACTAAGAGCAAAGTTAAAGCCTTCTTCTAGAAGTCAGTCATATGCCATTTTGGCCTACCTCATACTCTCGTCACCGACAACGGTCGCCAGTTCAACAATGCCACATTCAAGACCTTCTGCGATGAGTTGGGGATCCGCCACCGATTCACCTCTGTTAGCCACCCGCAGACTAACAGAGAGGCCAAGGTCATGAACCATACCATCCTCAGAGGGCTTAGAACTCGGCTGGATGGATCCAAAGGCTGGTGGGTAGAAGAGATTCCTAGTGTGCTTTGGGCCTACCACACAACCCCAAGGGCTCCGACAGGCGAAACCCCCTTCAGTCTAGCCTTTGGGTCCGAGGTGGTCATCCCCGTCGAGATCGGACTGCCAAGCCTGCGCGTGGAGTCTTACAACAAAGAAGACAACTCTGCCTAGCTGAGAGCTAACCTCGATTTCATCGACAAAGTGCACGATCGAGCATGGCTGCGTATGGCAACTCTCCTCCAGCGGGCGGCCAAGTACTACAACGCCCGGGTCTGCCCCAAAGCATTTTGCCCCGGGGATCTGGTTCTGAGGAAGGCCGAGGTGTCCAAGCCCATGGAGGGGGCAAACTGTCCGCCAATTGGGAAGGTTCTTATCGTGTCACCGAGGCGCTCCACCAAGGAGCGTATCGAATTAAAGAACTCAACGACCGACCCATTCCGCGTACCTGGAATGCTGACAACCTTTGCCGATATTATCAATGTTGTATCTCCTTACATTATAAGCAATAAGAGACCTCCTTCAACACTGTGGTCGATCCTTCCTTGCATCAAAGGACCAGATCTCAAAAAAGAAGCTCGCCGGCATCGCGGCCCACGAGACACCACTTGGGCTTGGCACGGCGGTGCCCCCGAGTCGGTTCAAGACCCTAAAGGCTTTGTAACCGGTCGAGTAGCCCCTCGGACGGCGCACAAACCCTCGAGGTGGTTTAAAAGGAGCTCGCCGGTATCGCGGCCCACGAGACACCACTCGACCCTGGCATGACGGTGTCCCCCGAGTCGGTTCAAGACCCTAAAGGCTCTGTAACCGGTCGAGTCATCCCTTGAACGGCGCACAAACTCCTGAGGTGGTTCAAAAGGAGCTCGCCAGTATCGCGGCCCACAGGACACCACTCAGCCTCGGCACTGCGATGCCCCCGAGTCGGTTCAAGACCCTAAAGGCTCCATAATCAGTCGAGTCACCCCTCGGGCAGTGCACAAACCCTCAAAGCGGTTCAAAAGGAGCTCACTGGCATCGCGGCCCATGGGACACCACTCGGCCTCGGCACGACGGTGCCCCCGAGTCGGTTCAAGACCCTAAAGGCTCCGTAACCGATCAAATTGCCCCTCGAGCGGTGCACAAACCCCCAAGGCGGCTCAAAAGGAGCTCGCCGGCATCGCGGCCCATGGGACACCACTCGTGTTGAGAATTATATCCTAAAGCCAATCATTTGATGATTGTGCTAATGTAAATTGTATATAAATTGATATATTAATAAAAGTTATTTGACAGTTTATTCATTACAAGAACATCTTCTTAATACTCCTGATTGTAATGAAGCCCTCAGGATCTTCCTTCACGATAAATGAGGATTTATCTTTGAAGGTCCTTAAAAGAGTTCGTGACCAAATGATATACTATGACAGGGCCATAGTACTATCAATTATAGGATGTTGTATATCATATTTGTTGGTTGTCTCTTAACCAAGGAGTGTAGAGACACTAGTATGACATACAGGTGGAAGTGTAGGAGTACATTTCATCGAACGTGACTCATTTCTGGATACTCTACTATCAAGAGTTAATCCGAGAAGATATAGGTATAAGTATCCTTCAGACCTGAAGATCACAACCAGTAGCTTACAAGCAACTCATTGTACTTAGGTGCCGGACCACCTAGATTTCTAATCCAGCTATGAAAGGTTACTGGGTGCAGTCAAGTACTTGTGGTAGTCAGTTGTGGATCAAGATGAAATTTGACCTATTCCGTTAAAAGGAGAAATGCTTGTGTTTTAATTTAGCAAGACCTTGGCCAAGGCACTTCATGTGAAAGTCACATGATCACTAAAGTTGAAATCACTTTATGGATTTGCTATTTAGAGTTGACAGGCTCTTAAGCCATCCTTAGCATTAGTGGTCAAGAGGATGAATTATACGGTAACTGTTTCTTAGGGTTCTTGGAGTTTGCTCGGCAACTCTTCGACCTATCCGGACGTCGGGTTCCATTGCTAGATGGGCACATCGATTAGTATAGAAAGTTGTTTCTATGCTATCGGCTTAGGTTCGAACCTAGAGAGTCACACGCATAGAAGTTTCCTAGGATGATCTGTTTGCTGATCAACGATTGAGAATAGTATATAATTTAATTAATCAATTTGATTGATTGAATTATCTCAATTGGGTTAAGTACAAGTGAATAAGATTCAACTTGGTTTAAGTCTATTTGAAAGACTAGTCAATTTCAAATATTGATTTGAAATTAGACTTGATTTGGATTTAAATAGATTCAGAACTAGCCAAATTTGATTTGGGCTTGGACCATGATCTATGTGGGTTTAGTCAAATAAATTCAGATCAGATTAAACCATCATCTGAACCCAAACCTCTCGCATAAGGATCTCATATGATGAGATGGCTAAAATCTCTTTTCATGAGAGATTAAATTATCATGTAGAATTTAATGCCTAACATTAATTTTCACCGAACATCGGATTTAGCCACGACTCTTTGGTTTTCACCGAACGTCAGATTTAGCCACGTCTCTTTGGTTTTTACCGAACGTCGGAATTAAACCAAACGCCGCGTCTCCTTGGTTTTCGCCGAGCGTCGGAATTAACCAAGCGCCCCGCCTTCGGCGTCTCTTCGGTTTTACCAAACGATGGAATTCTTAATGTCAGAATTCAATGTTAAGGCTAAATTGAGACTATAAATAGAGGGCATTCCCTCACCAGAAAACACAGAATAACAATACACGATATGTCATGGATTGTAATTCTAAAAAGGTTAGAATAAAAAAATTCTTGTGATTCTAGTGTTAGCGGAAGCATGGTGGATCTTAGAGGAAGATTCAAGTGGAAGGATTCAAGATCAGTAAAGCTATTTTTCCGCGAGCTAGCACTCTCAAAAATCCGATCAATCGGGGCTTCGCGTAGACGATACTAGAAGCCGAACGATTGAACGGCTGCAGAGTAATAAGGATTTACCTATTGTTCTTAAAGTAAGCGATTTGATCCCTAGATCTTAAGGTAGGCTTCAAGATAAGTAGTATGACTAGTCATCTTGAAGATCAAGATATGATCTTGATATTTTTATTTATATGCATATTTTGGATCAATCGATCCTATATACAAGGCAAAGATATGATCTTGATGCATGTTAGATAGATTAGTATGTAATCTTTAAAATTTCGCATTGATAATTGTTATCAAATTTTTTAAAATATGCATGCCTTGGGGATTGTTTCTCCCTACAACTCGGCCCCGGCACGGCGGTGCCCCCGAGTCGGTTCAAGACCCTAAAGGCTCTGTAATCAGTCGAGTCACCCCTCAGACAGCACACAAACCACCAAGATAATTCAAAAGAAGCTCACCGGCATCGCGGCTCATGGGACACCACTTGGCCCCGGCACGGCGGTGCCCCTGAGTCGGTTCAAGACCCTAAAGGCTCCATAACCGGTCAAGTCACCCCTCGGACGGCGCACAAACCCCGAGGCGGTTCAAAAGGAGCTCATCGGCATCGCGGCCCACAGGACACCACTCGGCCCTGGCACGGCGGTGCCCCCGAGTCGGTTTAAGACCCTAAAGGCTCTGTAATCGGTCGAGTCACCCCTTTGGCGGCGCACAAACCCCTGAGGCAGTTCAAAAGGAGCTCGCCGGCATCGTGGCCCACGGGACACCATTCGACCCCAGCACGATAATGCCCCCGAGTCGGTTCAAGACCCTAAAGGCTCCATAACCGGTCGAGTTGCCCCTCGGGTGGCGCACAAATCCCCGAGGCGGTTCAAAAGGAGCTCGCCGGCATCGTGGCCCATGGGACACCACTCGGCCCCAGCACGGCTGTGTCCCCGAGTCGGTTCAAGACCCTAAAGGCTTTGTAATTGGTCGAGTCGCCCCTCGGGCGGTGCACAAATCCCCGAGGCAGTTCAAAAGGAGCTCGCCGGCATCGCGACCCAAGGGACACCACTTGGCCCTAGCTTGGCGATGCCTCTGAGTCGGTTCAAGACCCTAAAGGCTCTGTAACTGTTGGTCCAGATAGCAACCCAAGAGGGGGGATGAATTGGGTTTTTTAAAAATTAAACTCCTTTTAAAAATGATCCCCCAGCGGAAGTGAAAACTTAGATGTATACGAATTAAAACAGAGTATGCAAAGATAGAGAGTAAGAGACAAGGAAACAATCACTGCAAACACAAGAATTTTATAGTGGTTCGGTGTACCTACACCTACATCCACTCCCAAGTACCTCTTGGGTCCACACTATAATCAATCTGATTACAGCAGAGTTGTTTTGCAAGCTCACAACTCAAACTTGTTGTTTTCCCGGGTGCACAACGAACCCAGCTGGTTTTCAAGGCTCACCAGCACACAACCTTACAACACAAGCAAACTGCTTGCACAAGGCTAACAGCCTCAACGGAATCAATCCTCTGATTGACCCAGCAAACAATAACGTTTTTACAAATTTAAAAGCTCCTCCAATGAGCAAATATACAATAATAGAACAAAATAAAGAGATAGGAATCAAAGCCTGATTTGCAGATCTTGGTGGCTTGCTTCTCTCTTCTCTTGAGTGGATCTTCCTTTAGAATGCTCTTGAAGCTCAGAAGATTAGAAAACTAGGGCTTGCTTCTTCTTTTGAGATTTCTTCAAAATGAAACCAAGAAAGCTGGAATCTCTCTCTTTTCTTTTGGAAAATCAGTATAATCTTTCCTTTCGAATCTTCCCTCTTTTCTCTTTTGATTTTCTGATGGATTTCACTCTTATTTTTCTGATTTTTCTCTCTTGTTGTCTCTCTCTTTTTCTTTTCGGATAACAAAAACCCCTTCTTATAGATCCTTCTTAATCCATAAATAGCTAAAACTATCCGTTAGAAACAAGTGTAAGAAGGATTAGAACCAAATATGGTAATAGCCGTTGGGATTAAAAAGATAAAAGTAGAGTTTAGAGACGTTCTGACAGTTCTGGAGTCATATCTGACAATCTGGAGTCGACTCTAACTTTTCTGGAGTCGGCTCTAAATCGAAAATCCCCAATCCGCTCGATCTGGAGTCGTCTCTGACTTTTCTGGGGTCGACACGAAAATCTTCTGGAGTCGACTCTAACAGTCCAGGAGTCGACTCTAAGTCGTGACCAGGAAAACCATCGTTCTGTCTTTCTGTTGGAGTCGGCTCTAACAGTCCGGTGTCGACTCTAAGTCTGTGCCGATTTTTGGAGTCGACTCTGCGATTCCATGTGTCGACTCTAATGTCTGCAATCTTACCTTGACATTAGATTCGAACTAGAACTTGATTTGTCTTATGATTTTGATTAATAAATCAAATCATAAACTGAAAAACTTAACCAAAATCATTAGTAACTTCAAATGTTATACTCAAATAGTTTTGTTAATCATCAAAATCAATAATTGGGTCAACAATCTCCCCCTTTTTGATGATGACAAAAACTTTGAGTATATGCATTAAAAATTCATTTGAACTAAGAGTTATAGACATTGTTAAAGCTTTAAAACTTCCTAATAGAGAATTTGATGCCAATTTTCAAAATGAACTTTAAAACATACTTGAGTTCTATTATAAACAGCAATCAAGATGATTTAACATAGAAAATCATTAAGCTCCCCCTGCATTGAATAACTCCCCCTATGCAAGGTACATGTAAATAAACTGAAATCGATTGATCATATTTGATACAATTGATTAGAATTTTTAGATTTCTCTCCCCCTTTTTGAGATATGCCAATTGATTAAAACATATTGAAATCTTATAAATCTTATATTCTTTCATCTCTCTTATATTCTTTCATGCTCTCTTCTTTATGCATATACAATTTTCTCTCCCCTTTTTTGTTATCAGCAATAAGGTGAATTTAAAAATAATAATGTAAGTTATCAGAGCGAGGTTGTTGGTTCATTCAATCATAGAGATAGTAAACTTCATTTATTGTAATTGCTCCTTATAGACAAATAAAAAGATAATTGTATTTCAATTCAAGATGCATTACATGTGTCTATCAAAATACATTCACATTAAGGTACCATATCAAGTAGAAATTCCTAGATACAAGCTAACAAAGTATAGTAAACTAGAAATCCTAAGATACAAACTAGAATATGAAAACTAATCTTAGGTTTCTAAAAGGTAGGGTATCACTATAGGAAATAGAAGGTCAATCAAACATGTTTGTATACAATTTTCTTCAGATGACCTATCAGTTCCATAATCTCATCCTTTTGTGATTTCTTAAAACCTTCAAGACAATCTTCAATCATTGTAACAGCAAAATCTATATCTCTTCTTAACTGACCAGTAGCGTCTAGATAAACTCTAGATCCATCTGCGATCCCTTCCAACCTTTCAAAAATCTTATGAAGCTCAGATGAAGGTATCCACAGATCTATCCAAAGTAATGCAATCATGTCAAGTTTAGAACTGATCTCCTCCTTAAACTGTCTGAAGTCATCTCTCATCTGACAAATCTCATTGGTCCTCTGACTGTCATACTCAGCTAATAATGCTCTGAGCTGACCAATCTGCACATCTGAAAATCTCCAGATACAAATGCTGTCTGAGGTGGAGGTGAAGAATATGTGCTCGTCCAGCCTCAGAAGGTCCAGTAGTAGATGGTCCCGCAACAGATGGGTCAGGGACGTCCTTTGCTCTGGCCTCCTCAACTCTGGCCTCCTCTGCTCTAGCCTCCCGTCCTCCCTTTATCCAAATACCATTTACCTTCCTGAAGCCCATACGGTGAATGGTAGAGACACTGTAGTAATCTGTATGCCTTAGTTTTCTCAGTGGCTCATTATCCATGATCAACACACCTTGGCTTCTAAATACCAAAGTCAGAATCATACCATATGGCAATGTGGATCTCTTCTTGGTAGCTGCCTCTGCCATATAGCCTATCATCATCCCAGCTAAATTTACTGGCTACCCGGTGATGATGCATCCATCATAAGATGTCTCGCTCTGAGACATACTCAAATCTGCCTATCTTTGGAAATAAGATCCTCCCGCAGATGTTATGAAAAAGTCTGAGTTCCAAATTTAGTTGATTTGCCAAAATCTCCTCAAACTCAGATACTTCTCTCCCCAACATCCTAGATAGGGCACCACCACGATCATCATGCTGATACTCATTTATTCCAATAGTGGGCATCTCTAACAAATTTCCAAGAATCTCAGCAGTGATTACAACTCTTGTTCCTCTAACATAACTTACTAAACCTCCCTCTCCTCTACTCAAATCATTGTAGAACTCTCTTACGAGGGCAGGGTAGGTAGGAACATCCAAAGAACAAACTTTTTCCCATCCCATTTCCTTCAATTGACGGCCAATAGTAAAACCCTCCGAAGCAAAGAAATCGAAATCAACTTTTCTTCCGGTTGTGATAGCCTTACCCGCTAATTGGTCGACATGTGGAGAAGATGGAGATGGTGGAGAAGCCTCTCGGGTGGCAGAAGATGAAGAACGATGCTTGCCTTTGAATCGTGTGACGCCTCGTGGGAACGGCCGAACCTCCAACAATCGCACGCCTTTTAGGAGCCATGGTTTGATTGGAATGAGTAATCAAGAGATTTGAAGGGTTTGGAGGGGTTGGAATCGGTTTGGAACGGCTCTAGAGAGGATTTGGAGACGATAGAATCGAATAGGTGTCGACTCCGCCTTTATATTTTGACCTAGGTTCACTTAGAGTCGACTCCCGCAAAGCGAGGTGTCGGCTCCGAACCAGAAAATCTGTCAGCGCCCGAATTAGAGTCGGCTCTGCAGAAGCAGGTGTCGGCTCTAATTGCCCAGACAGAACATCAAAAATAAAGGTGTCGACTCCACAAACTGAAGGTGTCGACTCCACAAAAGTTTTGAAAAATTTGAATTTCAAGGATTTGAAACTGATCAAATTAATCATCAAACTCTAGATAAGTGTTCCTTAATAATTGGGGAAACAATGAATCAATTTCTAGATAAATTTCCTTATTGAACATAGAGGATTTTCAAGAAATTGATGAAGTCTAGATAGTTGTTGTCCTTAAGAGTTTCAGAAAATCATTCTAAAGGATCACAAACTCCTAATTCTCCTCTAAGATAACAAAATCTTTCTTCACTTAATGGTTTGGTAAAATATCAGCTAATTGTTCATTAGTATTCACATATTCAAGACAAACATCATTGTTGGAAACATGTTCTCTAATAAAGTGATGTCTAATTTCTATGTGTTTAGTTCTAGAGTGTTGGATTGGATTTTTCGTTAGATTGATGGCACTAGTGTTATCACATCTAATAGGAATTTTATCAAGTGTGATACCATAATCTTCAAGTTGTCGCTTAATCCAAAGGATTTGAGCACAGCAACTTCCAGCTGCAACATACTCTGCCTCAGCAGTGGATAATGCAACCGAATTTTGCTTCTTGCTAAACCAAGAGATTAAGTTACTTCCTAAAAGTTGGCATGCACCACTTGTACTCTTCCTATCTAATTTACAACCAGCATAATCAGAATCAGAATAAGCAATCAATTTAAAGTTGAGTCTCTAGAATACCATAATCCTACATTTTTAGTTCCATTTAAGTATCTAAAGATTCTTTTAACAGCAAATTGTGATTCTTTAGGATTAGATTGATATCTTGCACATAGGCAAACAGAAAACATAATATCTGGCCTACTTGCAGTTAAGTAAAGAAGTGATCCGATCATACCTCGGTAATGCTTCTGATCTACTTTCTTACCTTCTTCATCCTTGTCCAGCTTGCATGAGGGACTCATTGGCGTACCAAGAGGTTTAGCAGATTCCATACCAAACTTCTTGAGTATTTCCTTTGTGTACTTTGTTTGGTTGATGAAAATCCCGCTTTCTCTTGTTTGATTTGAAGTCCAAGGAAGAAGTTGAGTTCTCCCATCATGCTCATCTCGAATTCTCCCTGCATTAACTTAGCAAATTCTTGACAAAGGAGATTGTTAGTAGCACCAAATACAATGTCATCAACATAAATTTGAACAATTAATAAATCCTTTTCTTTTCTTTTTAAAAACAAGTTTTATCAACATTTCCTCTAGAAAAATCATTTTCAATTAAAAATTTACTTAATCTATCATACCAAGCTCTAGGTGCTTGCTTTAAACCATAAAGTGCTTTGTGTAATTTGAAGACGTGGTTTGGAAATTCATGATCTTCAAAACCAGGAGGTTGTTCAACATAAACTTCTCATTTATAAAACCATTTAAAAATGCACTTTTAACATCCATTTGAAATAAGTTGAAATTCATATGACATGCAAATGCAAGCAGTAGTCTAATGGCTTCTAATCTAGCAACAGGTGCAAAGGTTTCATCAAAATCTATACCTTCTTCCTGATTATATCCCTTTGCAACTAATCTAGCCTTATTTCTAATTACCAAGCCATTTTCATCCAATTTATTTCTAAAAACCCATTTAGATCCTATTATAGGGTGGTTTTAGGTCTTCTACTAGGGTCCAAACTTGGTTCCTAGTGAATTGGTTTAACTCTTCCTGCATTGCTAACATCCAATAACTATCTTTCTCAGCTTCTCTATAGTTTTGGGTTCTATATGAGATACAAATGCAAGATGATTATTGATATTTCTCATTGATGATCTAGTCCTTACACCTTGAGATGGATCACCTATGATTAGGTCCTTAGGATGACCATAAGCATATCTCCAATCTCTAGGTAGATCTTTATCATTATGAGCAGTATCAATACCATCATCCTTAGGTGAGTCATCATCCTTAGCTTCAGGTTCTTGATCTGAAGATACATTTAATTTTTCAATACCTCTTTCAATCAAAGATGTATCTTCCTCATCATCAATTTTACCGAACTTGATGCTAAAGACTCATCAAACACTATATGAATGGATTCTTCTACAACTAAGCTTCTTTTATTAAATACTCTATATGCCTTGCTAGATGTAGAATATCCTAGGAAAATGCCTTCATCAGACTTTGCATCAAACTTCCCAAGATTGTCCTTACCATTGTTATGAATAAACATTTACAACCAAATGCATGAAAATAACCTAAATTGGTTTCCTATTATGCCATAGTTCATAGGGAGTTTTCTTAAGGATAGGTCTAATCAGGGCTCTATTTAGGATGTAACATGCTGTGTTTATAGCTTCCGCCCAAAAATATTTTGGAAGTTGGCTTTCACATAGCATGGTACGGGCCATGTCTTCTAAAGTCCTATTCTTTCTTTCTACAACTCCATTTTGTTGTGGTGTCCTAGGTGCTGAAAAATTATGATGTATGCCTTTTTCAAAACAGAATTTTTCAAATAAGTGATTTTCAAATTCAGTTCCATGATCACTTCTAATAGACACTATGGTAGTGTTTTTCTCATTTGTGACTTTCTTAAAAATTTCAGGAATATTGAGAAAGTCTCATCTTTGTGAGCCAAAAACATTACCCAAGTGAATCTAGAGTAATCATCTACTATCACAAGACCATATTTCTTTCCTCCTAGACTTGTGGTTCTAGTAGGTCCAAAAAGGTCCATGTGTAGTAGCTCTAGTGGCCTAGTAGTTGAAACAACATTCTTAGATTTGAAAGAAGTTCTTGTTTGTTTTCCAAATTGACATGCATCACATATTCGATTATTTTCAAAATTTAACTAGGAATACCTTTAACTAAATCCATTTTCAATAGTTTAGAAATTAGGTGTGTGCTTGCATGACCTAATCTACGATGCCATAGCCAACCAATCTCATTCATCTTAGCATTATTAGCAACTAAGCAATGATTACTTGGAGATAAATTACTCAAATCAATTAAGTACACATTGCCATAACGTTTACCAACAAGAATAATGCTGTTATCAATGGGATTAGTAACAGTGCAAATAGAAGCTTCAAAGGAAACTTTGAAACCTTTATCACACAGTTGGCTAATACTTATCAATTATGCTTAAGTCCATCAACATATAAAACATTATCAATATGAGTAGATGAGTAATTTGAATCTTACCAATACCCATGATATGGCCTTGACCATTATCACCAAAAGTAACTACTCCACCTCTTTTCGATTCAAGGGTGATGAATTGATCTTTGTCACCCGTCATGTGTCTTGAGCAACCACTATCAAGGTACCACTTTCTTTTCAGTCTGATGGCTGCAAGACACTCCTGCAAAATATTCATATCTTAACTTTAGGTACCCAAGCCTTCTTGGGTCCTTCATGGTTAGATGCAATAAATATTGTTCCTTTGGGAACCCAAATCATCTTTCTTTTATCATGTGGAGTTTTACACATATAAGATTTATGTCCTTTGTTTCCACATTTAAAACAAGTAATATTTGATGATTTTTCAGCATGTACAAAAATATTTTTCAAGATTTTTGCTTTTTAAGTGGATTATATCCTAATCCAGCTTTATCAAAAATAGCTTTTTGATTGTCCAAAATCATATTAAGTTTGATAGAGCTCAAAGTAAATTTATCAACTATAGGTTTAAGTCTATCAACTTCATTTTTAAGCTTTCATTTTCTTTCATCAAAAGTTCTTTTTCTACAACATGCTTTTCATTTTCTAAAGATAGATTTTGCATTTGATTTTTAGATCTTTGTTCTTTGAACTTAATTTTGCAAAATCATCCATCAATTCATAAAAAGCACTATGCAACTCATCGAAAGTAAAGTCATCAAGAAAACTCGGACTTACCTCATCATTGTCCGCCATGAAGCATAGATTGGCCATTTCACTCTTCTCTTCCTCTTCGAACTTGAGCTTTCGAATCACTCCATGTGGCCATCATTGCCTTCTTTTTGAATCTCGGGTGCCTTTCTTTAGTTGTGGGCATTCAGATTTAAAGTGACCCGGCTTCTTGCATTCAAAATAGATAACTTCTTTTTCTTTGCCCTTGTCCTCATCTTTTCTAGCAAAGGGCTTTTTCTTTTCAAACTTCTTCTTCTTCATGAATCTTTTAAACTTTCTTGTGATGAGTGCCATGTCCTCATCATCACTTTCATCTTCAGATTCATGAGGCTCTTCCATATATTCAGAAATCTTAAGAGCCATAGTCCTCTTCTTCTTTGACTCATCATCATCAATATGTTGCTTAACTTGAAGCTCATGAGTCATCAAGGATCCCAATAATTCTTCAGGGTAGGGTACTTAGATCCTTTGCCTCTTGTATTGCAGTCACTTTAGCTTCCCAAGTCCTAGGCAAGGAAACAAAACCTTCCTCACAAGATCAGAATTATCATAAGATTTACCAAGACTTTTTAAACCATTAACTATATCAGTAAATCTTGTAAACATATCAGAAATAGATTCACATGCATCCATTTTAAACAATTCATACTTATGAACTAGCATGTTAATCTTGGATTCCTTGACTTGATTTGTTCCCTCATGGGTAACCTCAAGTCTATCCCAGATTTCCTTAGCAGAAATGCAAATAGATATACGATTGAATTCATTTGCATCTAATGAGCAGTATAAAACATTCATTGCCTTGGCATTAAGTTGTGCCAATTTTTTATCATGTTCATCCCATTCCATTTTCGGTTTAGGAATCTCCATGCCATTAATTCTAGCAGTGGGTGTGTGTGGTCCATTGACTATAATGCTCCATAGATCATAGTCAAGTGCTTGAATGAAAATTTTCATTCTAGCCTTCCAATAACCATAGTTTAAGCCATTAAACAAGGGTGGTCTATTAGTAGATTGCCTTCGAAAAAGATGAACCAGCTTGAGTTGCCATGTGGATCTTTGACTCTTGATCGTTAGATCAAATCAAATGAGCACTAGCTCTGATACCAATTGTTGGTCCAGATAGCAACCCAAGAGGGGGGGTGAATTGGGTTTTTCAAAAATTAAACTCCTTTTAAAAATGATCCCCCAGCGGAAGTGAAAACTTAGATGTATACGAATTAAAACAGAGTATGCAAAGATAGAGAGTAAGAGACAAGGAAACAATCACTGCAAACACAAGAATTTTATAGTGGTTCGGTGTACCTACACCTACATCCACTCCCAAGTACCTCTTGGGTCCACACTATAATCAAACTGATTACAGCAGAGTTGTTTTGCAAGCTCACAACTCAAACTTGTTGTTTTTCCGGGTGCACAACGAACCCAGCTGGTTTTCAAGGCTCACCAGCACACAACTTACAACACAAGCAAACTGCTTGCACAAGGCTAACAGCCTCAACGGAATCAATCCTCTGATTGACCCAGCAAACAATAATGTTTTTACAAATTTAAAAGCTCCTCCAATGAGCAAATATACAATAATAGAACAAAATAAAGAGATAGGAATCAAAGCCTGATTTGCAGATCTTGGTGGCTTGCTTCTTCTCTTCTCTTGAGTGGATCTTCCTTTAGAATGCTCTTGAAGCTCAGAAGATTAGAAAACTAGGGCTTGCTTCTTCTTTTGAGATTTCTTCAAAATGAAACCAAGAAAGCTTGGAATCTCTCTCTTTTCTTTTGGAAATCAGTATAAGATCCTTTCGAATCTTCCCTCTTTTCTCTTTTGATTTTTGATGGATTTCACTCTTGTTTTTCTAATTTTTCTCTCTTGTTGTCTCTCTCTTTATCTTTTCGGATACAACAAAAACCCCTTCTTATAGATCCTTCTTAATCCATAAATAGCTAAAACTATCCGTTAGAAACAAGTGTAAGAAGGATTAGAACCAAATATGGTAATAGCCGTTGGGATTAAAAAGATAAAAGTAAAGTTTAGAGACGTTCTGACAGTTCTGGAGTCGTATCTGACAATCTGGAGTCGACTCTAACTTTTCTGGAGTCGGCTCTAAATCGAAAATCCCCAATCCGCTCGATCTGGAGTCGTCTCTGACTTTTCTGGGGTCGACACAAAAATCTTCTGGAGTCGACTCTAACAGTCCAGAGTCGACTCTAAGTCGTTACAGAAAAACCATCGTTCTATCTTTCTGTTGGAGTCGGCTCTAACAGTCCGAGTGTCGACTCTAAATTCTGTGCCGATTTCCGGAGTCGACTCTGCGATTCCATGTGTCGACTCTAATGTCTGCAATCTTACCTTGACATTAGATTCGAACTAGAACTTGATTTGTCTTGTGATTTTGATTAATAAATCAAATCATAAACTGAAAAACTTAACCAAAATCATTAGTAACTTCAAATGTTATACTCAAATAGTTTTGTTAATCATCAAAATCAATAATTGGGTCAACAGTAACCGGTCGAGTCGCCTCTCGAGCGGTGCACAAACCCCCGAGGCGGTTCAAGATCAGGGTTTGGCAGCACCAAGACTAGTAAGGTGCTATCCGGTTCTGCACCGTCCTCAACAGGTCCAGTCAGCCAAAAACACCTTGAAAGTCAACCCACGAGGCGCCTCCATGAGCTTAACAGCCTCGGGTCCATTCAAGCTATTTCCTAAGTTTGTGCGCAAGCCCCTAAGATGTCCCTAGGAAGCCGCTCAGGCTCGCCCAAATTTTCCCCACGGCCAGCGACTAACTATCCTCCTCGGCCGGTCAAGGACTTGATGGACCGTGAGCCTTGTTCAAATCGCTTCACGGTCAAGGACCGGCGATTAACTCACTGCATGGGTCTCCACGGACTTATTCGAATCACTGTCGAGCCTAAGTATGCAAGACTACCGCGGCACCATGAATGTACAAAGTAGTTACAAAGGGGGAGGAAGACAAGAAAATAAGCAAGATACAAGAGAATTTTGAAGAAAAGGTCTCTTTCTTTCATTAGAAATTTCTGGTGAATTACAAAGTCTGACCCGAAGTCAATTACTAAAAAAAAGCATGAAGTGCAGAAAGAGAATATACAAAGTATCTCAGGGCCCGCTCTGCCACGGCTCTTCCCCGGCCTCCTCCTCCTCTACCGGTTCTTCGCTACCACGATCCCCGAGCTGGATATCGAGATTTTCACCCCCTGATTTTGGATGAAAGACCTAAGGGAAGGGCCCTACCCGGTCTAGCTGTAAACACCCACCAGGCCCCCTCACCTTGGCGGCAAAGCTTATAAAAGGCCCAGAACATAGATAGACTGGCTGCGGAGCCCTGGAAATGACAAAGAATGATGAAGGCACATAAGATCCGAATTGAGTTCAGAGTCAACTGCGCCGGCACTAACTTATACCTATCTAGCAGATTCAGGAAAAAGAGGTAGAAGGGAAGCCGCAGCCTGCACTGGATGAACTCCTCGTACAGAGCAACTCGACCCGGGAGGACGGAGCTCACTCTGTCTTCGGGTCCCGGCACGGACAGGCGGATAAAGTCGGGGACCCTATACATGACCCTAGCGGCCTCTACTTCTTTGGGGGTCATGGTGGAGGCGATCCCCCTCGGCCCTCCAGATCAAGACCAGCTGTCGAAGAAGGTGCCGGACGCTGGGAGGAAGAAGGAACTGCTCTCACTGGGAGGTTTGGGCAGATGGTTGGTTTCTTGCCGTCGGTTGGTCGCGGATTGTGATCCCACCTAACGGCTAGGGCACTTGCTGACATATGAAGTATGGTCCTCATCGGGGGAAGGGGATGACTCTACCACTGGTCTCTTACCCTCTCTAATGGCCCTACGGTCCATGGGTCAAGGATGAAAAGGTGAAAAATGGAAACTGACCTGGAACTTAGTAAGAAGGCAAAGGCTAAAGGTCTCGGGTTGCAAGAAGGCTCAAGGTAGAAGAAAGCAGGGGAAGCAGTTGCAGTTGCAGTGTAAAGTTCTCCCCCGAGCCCATGGAACGCTTTTTATACCCCCATTTCGAATTGCATCACCTGAGGACTCGCCACGCGGCCTGCAACCCTTACACTAGGTACCCAACCGACGGCAATCTCGCCCATGCCCGAGCCGCTCCGCCTCGGTTCGGCCCGACGAATGGGATCCCCGGCCAATGATAGTGCATGAAAAGTGAAGAGGTAATGATGGCACCCACCTTTTTTTCCGTCCTTCGAGAGGTGCCCCCTCGGGGTGCCTGGCACCAACGTCACCTCCCACCAACTATATGATTACGGAAGATTTTCGAAGCGACACCACTTCGGGACAGCGCGCCAGCTCACCCGCCATCAAAGGTGCCCATAACTGGCTATCATTTTTTTAATTTTTGCGCCCCTTTCGCCCAAAGGATAGCGAGCACATGGCCCTTCGCGCTCAGGAGTGAGGGGGCATCTGATGTGGCTGATGAAGCCACGTGGGCAATCATGGCAAAATCAACTACGTGGCATGGACATATCGGCCCCGACATCTCCAGGCTAGCCGAGGCGGCCTCGACCTTTTCAGGTTGGCCCCGTCGGCCCCAGCGTCTCCAAGCGAGCCGAGTCGGCCCCAACTTCTTCAAGTCGGCCCTGTCGGCCCCAACATCTCCAAGCGAGCTGAGGCGGTCCCGGCCTTTTCAAGTCAGCCCCATTGGCCTCGGCATCTCCAAGCTAGCCGAGGCAGCCCCGACTTCTTCAAGTCGGCCCCATATGCCCCGACATCTCCAAGCGAGCCGAGGCAACCCCGACTTTCTCAAGTCGGCCCTGTCAGCCCCAGTATCTCCAGGCTAGCCGAGTCGGCCCCGACCTTTTCAGGTCGGCCCCGTTAGCCCCAGCATCTCTAAGCAAGCCGAGGCGGCCCCAACTTCTTCAAGTTAGCCCCGTCGGCCCCGGCATCTCCAATTAAGCCGAGGCGGCCCCGACCTCTTCAGGTCGGCCCAGTCGGCCCCGGCATCTCCAAGCGAGCCGAGGCGGCCCCGACTTTCTCAAATCGGCCCCGTCGGCCCCGGCATCTCCAAGTGAGCCGAGGCGGCCCTGACCTTTTCAGGTCGGCATTGTCGGCCCCGGTGTCTCCAAGCGAGCCGAGGCGGCCCCGACCTCTTCAGGTCGGTCCCATCGGCCCTGACATCTCCAAGCAAGCCGAGGTGGCCCCAGCCTTTTCAAGTCGACCCCGTCGGCCCCGGAATCTCCAAGCTAGTTGAGGCGGCCCCGACTTCTCCAAGTCGGCCCCGTCGGCCCTGGCATCTCCAGGCAAGCCGAGGTGGCCCCGACTTCTTCAATTCGACCCCATGCCTGCCAAGACCATTAACCTTCTAACTCATGCAGCCTGGCATAGCCAGGCCCACCTACCGCCTGATCATGCTATCGATGGGACCATGCCCACCTACCAACTGATTCCACCGACCGATGGGACCTGGCCTACCAACCGCCAGTTTCCCCCTCTCCGATGGGACAGCACCTACCGATCAGCTCAAATTTATGTAACCCTCACGTGTCCTGTTGACATTTCTTTCTCACGGAATTTCACGTGGCTAATCCCTATGCAAGTTTCAACTGCCTATAAAAGGGTGAGTCCACTGGAGATTCAGGTATGCGAACTTAAGCATCCACTTATTCTCTCACCTCAGAGAAACTCTACCTCTTAGAGCCTTTTCTGTCCTAAAGAGCTCTCTCGAGCTCTTCCTCAGCTGTGACCTCGGTTGCTGACTTAGACATCGGAGGGTCTCCATCGGAGCACCTCTCTGGTCTTGAAACTTCTTGCAAGTTATCCGGCTAGGCAAGGATCCCATCAGTAAATGAATTACTCTTTCCTACGCTCAAGATCGATGATCGAACGTTAACAATAATAAAATTATTCTTAATAATAAGCTCTCGAATGCTCAGACTACGGATGCCCAGTGGAGCCGGTGTTGTTGACCTGCTTATTCCTTTATGGCGGATCCTGCTGAAGGTAGCTGTCTGCATCCCCTTTTCCTCGCCGCGCTGAAGCTGATCAAGATTCATACGGATATCATCACACTTTAGAATCATACTTTCATATCGTTAATGTATCGCATTATGATAAATTTATAACTTTTTTACTGCAAATGTTCTTACTGATGAAAACGAGTTTCTGTTTATGTACTGAGTTGAGACTTGGGATGAGCAAGGAAAAGTGTTAAAGCATTTTAACTTTTTAAAATTTGGAATGCCCTTCCCTTTGGATGTAATTAAGGCTGTGGCCAAATGAATTCATTAGTGGACGCCAGCTGGTTCTCTATCGATAAAATTACAAAGTAATTGAACTGGAACTGCAGCTTCTTTTTCGATCGTTTAAAGAAACAAAAATAAAAATAAAAAATGACTGGTATACCTGGGCTTCCAACTCACCTCGAATATTAATGTTTATAATACAAGCACACAATCTGCGTAGGTCCCGGTCTTTTTTTTTTTTTTTTTAACCTAAAGATATAAAACAAAAGGTAAGCACAAAGCTCAGGTGTCAGGTCTCGGGCCAACCGTTCTAAGCTACGCTTAGCTAATATGGATCAGATAACAACTAAAAGTTAGATTTCAAGGAACCAATTTCAGATTAATTCAAACCATTATTTAACTCGATTTTGATAGAATCCGAAGCTTGAGATTAAAGAAGATCCGAGGTATCAATTCTTAATTAAGCATAAAATTAGCTTAAGTCTAATCTAAAAATCTAAATATATGATGTATGTTTTAAATTTTATAAATAAAATTAAATATTTTGTTCGTTTTCAGTAAATTTTTATAAGGAATTTTTAAATAATATTTCTAATGATGAAATTTATAAATGACTATTTTAAGGAATCTATAAATTTCACAAAATTTTTAAAATTTTATTTAAGATTAATTAAATAAAAAATTTTGATTTTAAAATTTTAAAATTTTTTACTTCAAATAAAATTTTTCTTGAAAATCTTCCATCCAGACGCCCCTTGATAGAAAACTTGAGTTGTAATTGGATTGATGTTGGAGTCCACCTGTTTGACCCATGTGATCAGTGCCTTCGATAAAGCTACAGTGCGATTTATGTCATTCAATACTTTGTTGTTGTTCTAAATATAATTCTCTGTATCACAAAGATATATTAATAATTGTCTAAACTTTGATAATTTCTTTCATTTTATTTCTAACCACGGGATGAGGACGTTTTTTAGTAAAAATTATATGTTAGAAAATTAATAAAACAGTCTAAGACTTGGCATGATGGCAAGGCTAATTTGATCGTTAGCTTTAATTAGGTGATGGATGGAATAAAAAAGGGAATGCATTGATGCATTTAATATAAAAAAAACAACAGAAGCGCTAACCAAAACGCTATGGATGGAAGTAGATGTTCTACCCCAGTAGGCTTGCAAAGTCAAAAATAGGATTGAGTTTCAATGAAAATGAGAGGTTGGAGTGTTGAGAAGGATAATTTCGATTTTCAATTCCTTTTCCAATCTTTGCTTCTTATAAATTAAAAAAAAAAAATCAAAGACCCAGCCCCAATATCTTACTTCCTACATCCGTTGTCTCCTGAGTTGATACTCTTTTAAAACCAAATTTGTTCCTAATAAAGATGCTGATAGCAGTGTTTGAATAAACACAATACTATCCTTTATCATGCTAACCCTAATGCTGATACGTTATCTTGTAACAAATCTCATAATTTGTATTTAAAAAAATGAAACTTTATAATCATAGTCTTCTCTGCATCTGGAGGAACAATTAGCAACAGATACCCCTTCATCCTTCACTAAATTGTGCAACAAATTGGTACTTTTTGTTGATGCCAAGTTGCCTTCCTCCAACGTCAGGGAACGAAGATCTTTCTTCGCGGCGAACTCCTGCAAGAAAGTCCCCGAAAACCGGTTGCTCCGATGGGGACCCTCCGATGCTCAAATCAGCGACCCGGGATCAGACAAGAGTTAGCTAGTAGAAAAGAGCTAGAGAACTTGAGTTCAGGATCCTTCCCTCGTCGTGAGTGTGGGCCTTTATACCTATTCGAAGGTCTCTTTTTTTTGTTTCCAAAAGGTTACTGATTTCGAGGTGCCATTGTCTGGTAACGGACAGAAGGCAAGGCTGATAATGACGGGTTGCAACCGACACTGGGCATGTCAGAGGTGTCCTGCCTCACCTACCATCTGCCAAGCGTGGCGCTGCGGGTGGCAGGCGGACCTGGTTGCGTCAGGCATGCACCGTTACAGGGTATGGCCACGCGCTGTTGCAGGCGAGTGGTGGACCACGTGGCCGCTGCAGGCGGTTGGTGGGCCACGTGGGCGTGTCAGGTGGCTCGAGGCAGCGGGTTGCCGGTCCCGGGGGCCACACTGGGACGGGAGCTCAAGGCCGAGGCCGAGGCTAAAGCTCAAGGCTGAGGGGGCCTCGGAGACCGAAGGGGCCTCGGGAGCCGAAAGGGCCTCGGAGGCCGAGGGGGCCTCGGGGGCTGAGGCCATCCCACAAGGCCGAGGCAGAGCTCTGTCAGTTACCTTCACCGTTTACTCTGACGATGCTAGATCAGCCACATCAGATGCCCCCTCGCCCCTGAGACGAAGCGGGCCCACCTCTGCAAGACGAAAGGGATGTCACCTTTCGAGTTGCTGATCCCCATCTACTGCTAACCGCCCTTGGACACGTATCTCTGGGCGTTGCGATAAATTAGCGCGGGTGACTTGGGGGATGTGAGGGGGCGGTCACTGTCGTCCGTTCGATCTGCAGTGATCGTCCTCGAGGCGAGGTTGTCCTCTCGAAATCCATGAAAAGCGGCCTTCATCATTTCCATCATGATGCTGACATCAGCGGTGTCCCATCATTAGATGGAGACGGATCGTCTCACGCACCGGGCGCCTACCGAGGTGACTCAGCCTATAGCGGGAGTCCGCATGGCTGGGCAGGTGAGGCGAGACAATTTGAAACTGCTTTAAGTTGGGCGAAAGGCTGGTTTCCATCACTTTGCTTCAACTGTCTTCATCTTCCTCTGGCCTTCAACCTCTCCTGCAATCCAAGAACCAGTCTCCGCCATTTTCTTCCACAGGTTAGCCTCCTGTTCCTCCTAGACCTTTCTCTTTTTCCTCGAACCCTTGCCATGGCCTCCTCACCTTCCTGGTCTTCTTCTGCCTCCCCCAGCGACCACATTTCTCCCTCAAGGCTCCGTGCCTCTGCATCTCCCACTCCTTCGTGGTCCTTCGATCTGGAGGACCGCCTTCCTCTTGCCCGGCGATAGGTCGCCAGCAGGGCTCCCGCGAGGGGATGCTCGACGGCTGCCGGTAGGGCTCCAGCGAGGAGGCGCTAGGCGGAGGCCGGTACCTCCTCGAGGGTGGGGGCGGAGTCCTCGATGGGGACCGCCTCCATGGTAATGGGCCAGGACCTGGCTAATATCAGGGCCCGTTACCAAATCTTCCGAGATTCGGGCTCTTCCTCCCAACCCCCGACGATAGGGTGGTCTCCTTCCGGCCCGGCAGGGTAGCCATATACGAGATTACCCTAAGGCTGGGCCTTCGTCTGCCTTTCCATCCTTTCTTCATCAATCTTTTGGACTATTACTCTTTGACTCCCACTCAATTGGTCTCGAACTCCCTTCGGACCATTTGTGCTTTCATGTTCCTCTGCCACCACCTCTAGATTACGCCTAGACTCTCCCTCTTCCGCAGCTTCTATACCCTTAGGCAGCAGGTGGGTTGGTGGCTGTTCCAGCCCTAACCCGGCCCTGTCCTCAAACTCTATCTCCCCTCCTCTGTCAAGGGATGGAAATCTCGATTCTTTTTCGCGGACCTTGACCAAGTCAAGCCCGGGTGGGGGGACCCCGACCTTCGGCCCAATATAAACTCCACCATACTCTCGGAGGACAAAGAAGCACTAGGGCAGTTGTTAACGGCCAACATCCCCAAATGCAATCGGCTCCTGATAGAGGAAAATCTCCGAATCGTGGGGGTCTCCACTCGGGGTGGTGAGTAGCAGGCGTCCCCATACTTAACCAAATTGCCTTCTTCCTTTTTCTATTTTTTTTTTTTTGCTAACTCCGACCGATGCTGTGCAGTGATGAAGCTTCTGACCCTCAAACTCAAGAGGGCCGCTGCTAAGAGGATGAGGGCCCAAGAAGGGCCGAGCGAGGGGCAATAGGCCCCGGCCCCCAAGCGTTCGATGGTGCGGGTTTCCCCGCCTCTCGAGCACCAAGAGCTTCCGACCGCACCGGTGGATCTGATAGCCGACACCGCACCGGAGGAGGTGAGGGTCGAGGGGACGACAGAGGAGCTCCAGGTGCCCGCCGAGCCAGCTCCGGCGGAGGCAGAGCAGGGCCCAAGCGTGGGGCCATCAGTGGCAACGAGACCGCCCCCAGAGGAAATGCCAGCGGGCAGCCCCCCGCACACCGAGCCCAAGCGCACCGAAGCTGCCGAGGGGAGTAGGGTCGAACCGACCCCCGCGGATTCTCCCTAATGAATGATGGGCATCGAGCAGAGCGGCTCATGTCCCAGGCTATCCTACCCGAGTTCCAGGAGGAGCTCAACCAGCTGGGGGCATCCAGGTTCTTCATGGAAGTATTTGCAGCCCTCGTCCGGGTAAGCGACCTTTTTTGCCCTTAGCTTCAAATACCCAACAGTTTGCATGGCTGACTTTTGAATGCAGGTAACAAACTCCCTAGGAGCCACCAGGGATGTGATCAATGAAGGGGAGGCCATTATCCGCCAGGCCCGGCGGGACGCCGAGGAGGCCCAGGCCCGAGCTGAAGCGGCCGAGAGGGCCCTGCAGGCGACAAGGGCCGACCGAGCCGACGAAATAAGGAAGGCCGAGAGCCGAGTGGAGGCCTAAGCCAATCGACTCCGAGCAGCACTTAACCAGCTCGGGGAGGACGAGAGCGCCATCGAGGCCCCGAACCTTCACATCGGCGAGCTGAACTCGGCTATCCAGGCGGCTGAAGATAAGGCAAGGCGTGCCACGGAGGAGGCAGAGCACGCCAAAGAGGCGGAGAGGACGGCAGCCTCTCTGGTCATGGAGAAGGT
The DNA here is from genome assembly GCA_900491605.1 of Calamus simplicifolius. Taxonomy (NCBI): domain Eukaryota; kingdom Viridiplantae; phylum Streptophyta; class Magnoliopsida; order Arecales; family Arecaceae; genus Calamus; species Calamus simplicifolius. Next base: position 72,751 of record UESW01003092.1, on the reverse strand, counting down.
GGCCAGGGTTGTAGAGGTGGAGGCTGCCACCGAGGCTAGGGCCGCAGCGGTCGTGAAAGAATTTAGAGCATCGGAGCGCTTCGCCGATAAGCTGGTCGAAGCCAATGCGGACGCTTACGTCCAAGGGTTTCGCAATGCCAAGAAGAAGGTGGCCCGGGTCCGGAATCTCCCTTGTGCTATGGATATCGAGCCAGACCAAGGGTCCAAGGGGGCACCCTCTGATGACGAGCCCACGGCCAACCCTTGATCTTGCATTGTTGTTTTCCTTTGTTTATGTATCAAGTCCGACTCAGTCGGCGTTTTGTAAACATTTTATCACCAATGAAATTGATTTTAGCTAACTGCAATGTGTCGCATTTGAATCCTTGGGTTGCCGACATGGGACCCCTAGGGGCTTCATCGGCACCGAGGGCAGCTTCTACCCATTCACGAGCGACTTCGACTTAGTTATGTAGGGTTGGACCCCCGGGAGAGCCAAGGCCGGGCCTGGGACCATGCCGGCCCCATGCCACTAGGCGCTGAAGGGCAGCGTTCCTGTGCCAATGGGGAACTCTATTCCATTGGGACATCAGCCTTCGGACACTGAGGCTGACTCGGGCCTTTGAGGACCGATGGAACATTGGCCTTGGACTATCGAGGAAGACTCAGGCTTCTGAGGACCGATGGAACATCGGCCTTGGGACGCCAAAGAGGACTCAAGCTTCTGAGGACTGATGGAACACCGGCCTTAGGATGCCGAGGAGGACTCGGGCTTCTTAGGAGCGATGGAACATCAGCCTTGGGACGCTGAGGAGGACTCGGGCTTCTGAGGACCGATGGAACATCGGCCTTGGGATGCCGAGAAGGACTCGGGCTTCTGAGGGAGCCGGTGGTACACCGGTCTTCAGTACCGATGGTACATCGGTCTTTCTGTGCCGAGGTGGCCTTGGACTTTTTGGGAGCCGGTGGTACACCGATCTTCGGTATCGATAGTACATCGGTCTTTCTATGCCGAGCTGACCTTGGGCTTTTTGGGAGCCGATGGTACACCGATCTTCGGTGCCGATGGTACATCGGTCTTTCTGTGCCGAGCTGGCCTCGGGCTTTTTGGAAGCCGGTGGTACACCGGTCTTTGGTGCCAATGGTACATTGGACTTGAGGTACCGAGCTGGCCTTGGGCTTTTTAGAGCTGGTGGTACACCGATCTTTGGTGCCAATGGTACATTGGACTTGAGGTGCCGAGCGGGCCTCGGGCTTTTTGGGAGCTGGTGGTACACCAGTCTTCGATGCCGATAGTACATCGATCTTTCTATGCCGAGCTGGCCTTGAGCTTTTTGGGAGCCTATGGTACACCGGTCTTCGATGCCAATGGTACATTGGACTTGAGGTGTCGAGTCGGCCTCGGGCTTTTTGGGAGCTGATGGTACACCGGTCTTTGGTATTGATGGTACATCAGTCTTTCTATGCCGAGCTAGCCTAGGGCTTTTTAGGAGCTGGTGGTACACCGGTCTTCGGTACCGATGGTACATCGGTCTTTCTGTGTCGAACTGGCCTCAGGCTTTTTGCTGAAAAACTGGGTTACTTGAACTTGTTTATTAATATCAAGTGCGGGGCAAGAGCCCAAAAGAATGCAAGCATGAAATTTAATGTAAAAAGAGGGTACACTACTGATAATACCGACGAAGGTTGTCGGCATTCCATGTCCGCGGGAGTGGCTTTCCATCCAGCCCTTCAATTTTGTACGCTCCGTGGTGGAGTGCCTCAGCAACTCGATAGGGTCCTTCCTAGTTCGGCGCCACTTGCCTCCTTCCATTGGTTTTGAAACTTCAGCTCGCCGAAGGACTAGGTCCCCTAGCAAAAAGGTCTTAGGGCGGATGCGAGCGTTGTAATACCTGGCCGCCCGTTGTCGGTAGGCTGCCATCCGGAGTCGCGCTCGGTCTCGTACCTCCTCTACGAGGTCAAGGTTGGCCTGTAACTGGATCGGGTTGTCTTCCTCGCTGTATGCCTCCACCCTGAGGCTTGGGGAGCCGATCTCCATAGAAATGATGGCTTCAGACCCGAAGTTAGACTGAAGGGAGTTTCTCCAGTGGGAGCTCGCGGCATTGTGTGGTAGGCCCACAGCACATTGGGGAGCTCCTCCACCCACCGTCCTTTGCAATCATCTAGCCGGGATCTTAGTCCTTGGAGAATAATGTGATTGGTCACCTCGGCCGCTCCGTTGGTCTAAGGATGCCCAACAGAGGTGAACCGTTGATGGATGCCTGCTCGGTGCAGAATCCTCGGAAGGGTGCGTTGTTAAGCTACCGGCCATTGTCGGTGACCAGGGTATGTGGTAGCCCGAACCGGCATATTACAGACTTCCAGAAGAAGGACCTTACCTTGCTCTCGGTGATCTTGGTGAGTACCTCAGCCTCAACCCATTTGGTGAAGTGGTCAACGGTCACCAATAGGAATTTGCGCTGACCGGAGGCTGAAGGGAAAGGTTCCAAAATATCCATACCTCACTGGGCGAAGGGCCAAGGTGCCGCTAGGGGGGTCAGCTGGAACGTCAGTTGCCACTGAATGTTGGCATGGCGCTGGCAGCTATCGTACTTCTTGACGAGCTCGGCCACATCCTCCCTCATGGTCAGCCAGTAGTACCCTTGCTGCAGGGCTTTGTACGCCAAGGCTCTGCCCCTCAGATGACTTCCGCAGATGCCCTCATGGATTTCTCGCAGGATGTAATTAGCTTCCGTGGGGCCGACGCACTTGAGGACCGGGTATGAGAACGACCTTTGGTAGAGCCTCCCGTCCATTATCAAGAACTTCGGGGCCCGCCGCCTGAGCAGTCTAGCCTCAGTTAGGTCTTCAGGGAGGGCTCCATCAGTCAGGTATCGGACGTAGGCATCCATCCAAGAGGGCTCCTGCTCGACCGACAGAGCCTCCTCCGCTACCTCAATGCTCGGGACTTGCAGGTGCTCCACGTACGTCCTTCCCAAGGTCTCGTCGGCCGAAGTGGCCAAGCAGGACAATGCATCAGCCCTAGCATTCTCCGTCCGGAGAATGTAGCTGATGCGGAAGTAGAAAAACTGAGAGGCATGGGAATGCACCTTGCTCAAGTAACGGGACATAGTCGGGTCTCTAGCCTCATACTCCCCAGCGACCTGCCCAGAGACAAGCTGAGAGCCCGTGAAGGCCCTCAGACATTCCGCACCGAGTTCCTTAGCTAGCTTCATCCCTGCCAGCAAGGCCTCGTACTCTGCCTGGTTGTTGGTGGCTGAAAAAAGAAATCGGAGGGCACACTCCACCACCTCCCCCTCGGGGCTCGCAAGAATGAGTCCAGCCCCACTCCCTTGAGAATTTGATGTTCCATCTACATGAAGGATCCAGTCTTCCCTCCCCGCTCCCTCGGCCGTGGGAGATTCCGCGCGCACCTCCGGGTGCGACTCCGCCGAATGCTCCTCGGCCCATGTGCACTTAACCAAAAATCGACTAATACCTGGGACTTCATTGCAGATCTTGGCCGAATGGACAAGTTGAACTCCCCCAACTTGATGGCCCACTTGGCCAACCGACCAGAGGTGTCAGGACGAGACAAGATAGTCCAGAGAGGTTGGTCCGTGAGCACCACGATAGGATGAGCTTGGAAGTAGGGTCGGAAGTGCTGAGCAGAGACAACCAAAGCGAAGTTGATCTTCTCGGTCTTGGAGTATCTTGTCTCAGCGTCATGAAGTACTTTGTTGCTGTAGTAGACCGGCTTCTGCGCTCCGTCGGCATCCATGCGAACAAGCACGGAGCTGACGGCCTCGGAGAAGGCCGCAAGATACAGAAAGAGTTCCTCCCCGTCCCTCGGCTTGGACAGTAGCGGAGGAGTGGATAAAAATTTCTTTAGCTCCTCGAAGGCTTTCTAACATTCCTTCATCCACTCGAAGCTATTGACTTTGCGCAGCACCTTAAATAAAGGCAGACACCTCTCTGCCGACCTTGACAGGAAGCGGCTTAAGGCTGCCACCCTTCCGGTCAGGCACTGCACCTCCTTTTTGCTAGCCGTGGGCCTCATATCCAAGATTGCTCGGATCTTATTGGGGTTGGATTTGATTTCTCGCTGCGTCACCATGAAGCCCAGAAATTTACCTGCCGTAACCCCGAAGGCACACTTGCAGGGGTTCAGCCTCATCTAATACCGGCGGAGATTGCCAAAGGTCTCCGCGAGATCGGTGACATGGTCGGCAGTGCGGGTGCTCTTGATCAACATGTCGTCCACGTACACCTCTATATTATGCCCGATCTGATCCTCAAAGACCTTGTTCATTAACCTCTGATAGGTAGCCCCCGCATTCTTTAACCCGAACGACATCACTTTATAGTAATAAATCTCCTTCTCGGTTACAAAGGAGGTCGCCTCTTCATCAACCGGGTCCATCCTGATCTAGTTGTACCCCAAGAATGCGTCCATGAAGCTGAGGGTCTTGTGGCCAGACGTAGCGTCTACCAAATGGTCGATCCGAGGTAGTGGGAAGCTATCCTTGGGGCATGCCTTATTAAGATCAGTGAAGTCCACGCACATCCTCCAACTCCCACTGACTTTGCGGACCATCACGATATTTGCCAGCCAGTCGGGATAGTGCACTTCGCGAATGTGATCGGCCGCCACCAACTTACGCACCTCCTCATCTATGGCCTTCTATCTGGGGGTGAAGCTCCTCTTCTTCTGCCGAATGGGTCGGCACTCCGGCTTGATGTTGAGTTAGTGGGTAATTACCTCCTCTGAGATGCCTGGCATGTTGGACGCCGACTAGGCAAAGATGTTAGCGTTGGCCCGCAGGAAAGCAAGGAGTTGGTCACGGGCTTCCTCCGGAAGCAGGGCCCCAACTTGGATGGTCTGCGTTGGATCCTCCCCCAAGGGGAAGGCTAGCAGGTGCTCGACCGGTTTCCCCCTCCTCTCCGAGTTTCGGAGGTCCAGCGCTTCTAGTGCAGGTGCAGATATCGCCCCCTACGAACTGGGGGCTATGTGGTAGCAAAGCGGTGGTGGGTTCTGCTCCCCCCACATCTTTCCGACCTCTCGCCGGTAGGGAACCTCGCCAGGAGCCTTTTGGTGGAGATAACACCGTCCAGGATTAAGTCCGGGCCTTTCGAGTATGGTGTTGTAGGCAAGGGGCACCCGGACCACATGGAAGCTCATAAGAACCCTAGTTTGATGCGGGGGTGTTCCAGCCGTGATAGGGAGAGTGATCTCTCCCTCGACCCTCACGGAATCTCCGGTGAACCCCATCAAGGGCATGGTGACAGGTCGGAGTAGGTCGGGAGACAGGTTCATACGAATAAAAGCATCGTAACTCAAAACATCCACCGAGCTTCCACTATCAACCAGAATTCTTTTTACAAGATGGTTAGCGATCGTCATGGACATGACGACACTGTCATCATTTTTGTTGACCACCCCCTTCTATGTTCCTTTTGAAAAAGGGAATTACATAATCTAACCCCTCCTTCCCCCTTGGCCTCTTGGACGTGCCGCCTGCCCCCCAGGAAATCATTGCCACCATCTTCTCGGTTAGTGCATTATCGATCATCGGTGGCGGAGGTGCCGATGGGCCAGGAGCACTCGGGTTATTCCTCTGAACAAACTTTCCCAGGTGGCCTCGCTGGATGAGGTCCTCTATCGCCTTCTTCAACTGGCGACAGTTGTCGGTGTCGTGGTCGTGGTCTCGATAGTAGCGGCAGTACAGGTTCTTGTTGCAGGGGGTCTTCAAGTTCAGTGGAGGAGGGCATGGCAGGTGCGGCTCGCCCTCGATCTCAAGCAAGATATGAGTGATGAGAGCAAGCAGGGGGGTGAACAGGCCATCCCTCGGCGCAGGAGCCTGAGGACGGTTGTCTGATCGGCGGGGAGGCTCGGGCCTCCTGGGACGAACTTATGTAGGCTCAGGACGAGCCGGCTTCATGATGGTGCTTCCGTTAGCCTCGCACCGGAAGGAGTCAGCCTCATCGGCACGGATGTACTTTTAGGCCCGGCTCAAGAGCTCGGCGAAGGAGCCGAACGGATTCTTATCGAGGGAGTACGCAAAGCGGAAGGGACGGAGCCCTCGCTTCAAGGCTAAGGTGGCCATGCAGTCCTCGAGGTTGTGGACCTCCAGGGCTGCTTCTTTGAACCGGGCGACGTAGTCCCGCAGGGACTCACCACCCTTCTGCTAGACGGAGAAGAGACTGTCCGCCACCCTGGGTATCTTCCGGCAGACATCAAAACGGGCCAAAAAGGCCCTCTCCAGCTGGCAAAAGGAGTTGATACTCCGCAGCGGCAAGCGGGAGTACCAGGCTCGGGAAGCCTTCCTCAAGGTGGCAGGGAAGGCGATGCAGAGAAGTGAATCGGTTGCCCCCTGGACCTGCATGAGGACCTTATAGCTTTCCAAATGGTCCAGGGGATCAGTGGTCCCATCATACGGGTCCAGCTGAGGAAGACGGAACCAGGTTGATTCCTCTATGATGCGGCGAGACAGCGGCGGCCGGCTGTCATAGTTCACTTTTGGTGGGTTGGTGATTCGGTGGCTGAGCTCCTCCAGCCGCTGGTTGTACTCGTCGAGCCGGCGTTCAGCTATTCGGTCGTTGAAGGACCCCTCCCTCGAGGATTCTGAGGAGGGGGAAGAATGGCAGCGATGCTAACGGGGGCGCTCCGCCTCCCTCCCGTGCCGCCGCCTAGGAGAAGCACTGGCATGGCGAGAGGGTGACCGGAGCCTCTTGGAGGCCTCCCGGTGGTGTGGCCTGGGCGAAGTACGCGGTGGCGAGCTTCTCGGACGGGAGACCTCCCCAAGAAGAATGCTAGCTAGGTTGGGCCACTCCTAGAACTGACGGGAGCAGCTCCGACTGCTGCACGGCCGCCGTTGCTACTGCAGGACTTGGACCGCCGCCACCAAAGACTGAATTTGCATGGTGAGGGCAGCAAGCCGGTCTTCTTGAAGCTGCTGCGGTGGTGGTGCAGGGACGTCGGCTAGGGAGCGGAGGGGCCGACCACCAGCGGGTCAGCCCCCTGACGCTACCCCCCAGCATGACTGGTGGAGACCTCTTGCACATGGGTCATCACCATTGCTTGAGAGCTCGGGGAAAAAGAAGTTGCCGCTGACAGGTTCGAAGCTTTCTCTCTTTACCCCCCTTCCTGGTGCGCCAATCTGTTGATGCCAAGTCGCCTTCCTCCAATGCCGGGGAACGGAGATCTTCCTCCGCGGCAAACTCCTGCAAGAAAGTCCTCGGAGACCGGTTCCTCCGTTGGGGACCCTCCGACACTCAAGTCAGTGACCCGGGAACTGACAAGAGTTAGCTAGCAAAAAAGAGCTAGAGAACTTGAGTTCAGGATCCTTCCCTCGTCGTGAGTGTGGGCCTTTATACCTGTTCGAAGGTCTCTTTTTCCTGTTTCCAGAAGGCTGCTGATTTCGAGGTGCCTTTGTATGGAAGGCAAGGCTGACAGTGACGGGTCGCAACCGACACTGGGCATGTCAGAGGTGTCCTGCCTCGCCTGCCACCTGCCAAGCGCAGCGCTGCGGGTGGCAGGCGGACCTAGTTGCGTCAGGCGTGCGCCGTTACGGGGTATGGTCACGCGCTGTTGCAGGCGAGTGGTGGACCATGTGGTTGCTGCAGACGGTTGGTGGGCCACGTGGGCGTGTCAGGCGGCTCGAGGCAGCGGGTTGCTGGTCCTGGGGGCCACACTAGGACGGGAGCTCAAGGCCGAGGCCGAGGCTGAAGCTCGAGGCTGAGATCGAGGCTGAAGCTCGAGGCCGAGGGGGCCTTGGAAACCGAAGGGGCCTCGGGAGCCGAAGGGGTCTCGGAGGCTAAGAGGGCCTCGGAGGCCGAGGCCATCCCCCAAGACCGAGGCAAAACTCTATCAGTTGCCTTCACCGTTTACTTTGACGATGTTGGATCAGCCACATCACTTCTAAATTTATCCATCCCACATCATTACGTGAGGTCAATGATCAAGACCTTCCGGTTTTTGGCCAAGCTAATCCGATACAAAGTCCAGCAATAACTAAGAAAAGATGTTAGGAAAGAAAGAAAGAAAGAAAAAAAAAAAAAAAAAAAAACAGGGCTCACGGATGAAGAAAACAAAAAATTGAGTTTGAGACTACGAAAAAAACCCAAATAAAGAAAACAAAGAAAGAAAAAATTCATGAATAAAATAATTACTTTTTTTTTCCTCTCAATGATGATCACCTCTGGCATACTTTCGAATCCTAGCCGTTTCTTCACCTCCCAGACATATATTGGACATATGATAATAGAATGGTACACCTTCTTAGATTTGTTATATTATATTATATTGTATAGAAGAATAATTCTCTGTATTATAGCATTTTATATGATTAGATATAGTTATTTTAAATGTTACTTATTTTTATACAAGCATTTAAAAACTAAAAATTAATCTTGTTAAACTAATTATTAATTCAAATAGATTACAGCAGGTTTTCTAGTTCAAAAAACAAATATTCAAGCTTAAACTTGATATGAATCCTTAACAAAAACTTTAAACTGGCTAAAGTTAGGATGTGGTTTGACCCAATGCAGCCTAGTTCAAGCCCTATTAGGATATTATTTTATTCCTGCACATTTTTTATTATGCATAGACCCTTTTAGCATGCATAATTTATTTATTTATTTTTTTGCAAATATATTTTATATAAAATTTATATTTACTCTCTTCATCAGATAGGGCTAATCTTCAGTTTTGTCTAAACCTTGTTTGTAGGTTTATTTTAACCAAAATCAAAATTCCTGACTTTCTTTTGGCCTGGATCTGAACTCTGAAGTGAGCCACAGCTGCAAGCCCCCAGCGAATGGACGGGAGATATAACAGGCAGTTTTCCATCAAAGCAATATTTTGAAAACTGTATCAGATAATGAACTGGCTTAACATTTGGTTAGAGGGTCAATCGATTTGATCGGATGAATCGATTTAATTAAATCAAATAATATTTTAATTAAATTTTAATTTAATAATATAAAATAAAAATATAAATATAATTTAAATAAAAAATTAAAAAAATATAAAAATCGATTAAATCGATTGAAATTCGATCATTAATAAATTTTTTAAATTTTTATTAAATTATATAAAATTAATTTTAATAATAAAATTGGATCAATTTTTAATTAAACCGATTAGATCAATCGATTTAGTTCGATTTTAAAACACTGGTTGAAAGGACATCAAGGGCCAACCCAAAGCCTTGAGTTTGCCCTGCCTTTCATCGCCGGTTTTCTAGGGCCTCGGTCACAGGATGTTTGGACTGCACTATTCACCTGATATTTACTTCCCCTTCTAATTTACTCTTTAAAATTTGCACCATTCTATTTTTGATCAAATGCTTGGTGATATCCCAACCGTTTCACCGTCGAACAGTGCTATGGTAGCATAAAAATATTTTATAGATTAAATACTTTTTTTCTTTAAATAACAATCTCTAAAACCAACAAAGCTAATGATAGGGAATACAACAAATATTCCTCTAATAAGTTCGCTATTAGTACGGTCAAACACGCAGTTGCGATAAAATCAATAAAAAATATAGAATAATAATAAGAACCAAAATCCAAAAGAAAACAGCGAGAGACGAGGATTTTACGTGGTTCACCCAAACTGGGCTACGTCCACGGCGGCACAAGATCTGCAAGGCTTCACTAAGAGTTGAATCAGGTACAAGCCCTCAAAACACACTCTCTCAGAAACTCTTATGATCCAGAAAGTTGAATCATGATCTATAGCACACGAAGGATGTCCTCACAGAGCCTTCTATTCTCTTTTTTTTTGCTCAACTTCACTGGTTGAAGAAGACACACAAAGGATCGAAGACTCTCCTCCAATCTAATCCCATCCCAAAACTGGCTCAACACTTTTGGCAACCATGGACTGATTTCCAAAACTGGCTTCACACTTTTGGCAACCATGGACTGATTTGCTGCCTTGAAAATCTCAACAAATCATTCCCAAGATCAGATTTGGAAGTTGCAACACATCCTCCCCAAAATCAGCTTCCTTAGTTGGCCAAATCGAATTCAAAATTGAAATTCAAACTCCCTCTTGATGAAATTAAGCTCCATCCATAACAATCTCCCACTTGGAGATTAATGACATCAATCTTAGATCTATCTTCTTTCTCTGTGCCGCGCTCTCCTGATCTATCTCTTGGAAAGCTTCACCAAGTTGCAACAGAGACTCAACTTGTCTCTGCTCACAACCTTGGTGAACATATCTACAGGATTCTTAGCTCCATCAATTTTCTCCAGCTTCAACTGCTCCTCATCCAACGCACTGCGTATGAAATGATACCTAAGCTAAATGTGCTTGGTTCTTGCATGAAATGCTGGATTTCTTGCCAAGTGAACTATGCTCTGGCTATCGCTCCATAATGTATTACACTCGTGCTCCTTGCCGAGCTCCTCCATCAACCTCTGTAACCATATCATCTCTTTACTAGCTTCAGTGATCGCCACATACTCAGCTTCTGTAGTTGACAATACCACTATCTTTGCAACTGAGATACACAGCTCACTGTTGTATCACCGATAGTGAAAACATAACCAGTGGTGCTCCTCCCACTGTCTCTGTCACCATAGTGATCGGCATCTACAAATCCCTATACTTGAAGACTATCACCTCCATAGCACAAACTGTAAGTTGATGTACCCCTGAGATATCTCAAGATCCACTTCACTGCATTCCAGTGCTCCTTGCTTGGATTCTGCATGTACCTACTGACTGCTCCCACTACTTGTGCAATATCCGATCTTGTGCAAACCATTGCATACATTAGACTTCCCACGGCTGAGGCATATGGAACTCTAATCATCTCATCCCTTGCCTTCTGAGTTGTTGGACACAACTGCTTGCTGAGCTTGAAGTGTGCTGCCAAAGGTGTTGACACTGTCTTTGCATTCTTCATATGGAACCTCTTCAGTACCTTCTCTACATAGTCCTCCTGAGATACCACAGCTTCCGTTGCTTCCTATCTCTGTTGATCCTTATGCCAAGAATTTGCTTCGCCTCTCCCAAATCCTTCATTGAGAACTTCTTTGCGATCAGTTTCTTGAGCTCTTCTATCTTCCTCATACTGGAACCTGCTACAAGCATATCGTCCACATACAAAGATAAAATAATAAACTCATTTGTAACGTACCTCTGAAAGTATACACAATGATCTGACTAGCATCTGGTGAAGCCTTTCTCTAGCATGAAACTGTCAAACTTGAGGTACCATTGCCGCGGAGCCTGCTTCAGACCATACAAACTTTTCTTCAATCTGCAGACCATGTCATCATTTCCCCTGACCTGGAAACCTTCTGGTTGGTGCATGTACAACTCCTCCTCCAAATCTCCATGAAGAAATGCTGTCTTCACATCTAGCTGCTCTAGATAAAGATCCTCCACTGCTACCATGCTCAGAATCACCCTGATGGATGTCATCTTGACTACTGGAGAAAAGATCTCCTGGAAGTCAATTCCCTCTTTCTGTGCATAACCCTTGACAACTAACCTTGCCTTATATCTCTTGGTACCATTGGCCTCATTCTTCATCTTGTACACCCATTTGTTGAACAGAGCTTTCTTGCCAGCGGGTAACTTCACAAGATCCCAAATCTTGTTTTGCTTTAAAGAGTCCATCTCCTCTTTCATAGCCAACTCCACCTTGACCTTAGCTTCATCCTGCATGGCTTCAACAAAACATTCTGGCTCTCCAGAATCTGTGTACAAAACATAATCATTAGCAGAATACCTCTGTGATGGCATGGTAACCCTCGTGGTCCTCCTCAACTGTGGGGACACCGGCTGAGGTACCGGTGTATGCATATGGCTGTCTGTTTCAACCACATCTTCCTCCTCCACATCCTCGGAGTTTCCATCTTCAGTTTGCACTCGGGGAATTTCTCCATCTCTGACAGGATCGAGTTCTATAAACTCCTGTTTCTTTTCTTCCACCGCATCCTTCCTGTCTTTGTAAGTATGCTCTTCATCAAATACCACATTCCTGCTCCGAATGATCTAATTGTTCTGAAAATCCCAGAGCTTGTAGCCATACTCATCGCCACCGTATCCAATGAAAACACTCTTTGTAGACTTGGAGTCTAACTTACTCCTCTTCTCTTTCTCAATCAGAGAATAAGTAATGCAGCCAAATACTTTTAAAAAAGAAAGTTTTACCTATTTTTCTGTCCAAACCTCCTATGTAATCCCACCATCCAATGCACTGGATGGACTCCTGTTGATCAAATACACTGCGGTGTCCAGTGCTGCCGCCAAAAAATATGTAGGTAGACCTGAGTCAAACCTCATACTCCTCTCTCTCTCTCAAGAATGGTCATGTTCATTCTTTCTGCCACACCATTCTGCTCTGGTGTCCCTGGGACGGTCTTGATCCTTCTGATTCCATGCTCTACGCAGTAGATATCAAACTCTCTGCTGCAGTATTCACCACCGTTATGTGTCTTGAGACACTTGAGACTTACTCCAGTCTGGCTTTCACACATGACTCTCCATCTTTTGAAGATGCCAAAGACCTCAGACTTTTCCTTCATAACAAACACCCAGACTTTCCTACTGAAATCATCTATAAATGTGACAAAGTACTTATTGCCCGCATATGATGCCACTGGTGCTGGACCCCAGACATCTGAATGAACCAACTCCAGCCTTTCAGTCTTCTTCTGAGTTCTTGCTAACTGAAAACTCACTGCTTTCTGCTTACCATAGATACACTCTTTACAAAACTCTAGATTCACCTTCTTTAACCCAGGTAAAAGCTCTCTCCTGTGTAGAATATTCAAGTTCTTCTCACTAAGGTGACCGAGCCTCCTGTGCCATAATGTAGTCACTGTACCCGTGTCTCCTGCTACCACTGAAACTGAACTCTCACTGTCTACCAAGAAGTAGAGAGTGCTTGTCCGCTTCCCTTTGACAACAACCATAGACCCTTTAGTAATCTTTCACTTAGAATTACCAAAAATGGATCATAACCCTCAACATCAAGCTGACTGGTAGAAATTAGGTTTTTCTTTAACTCTGGGATGTATCTGGCTTGTGCAAGTCTCAATTCTCCGCCTGTCACTGGCTTCAGTACAATTGTTCCTCTACCAACAATTCTGCACTACTGTCCATTGCCAACTGTGACATGACCAAAATCTCCTTGGACAAAATCCAAAAATAGGTGTCTCTTTGAGCTGCAATGGTAAGAAGCCCCTGAGTCTACAAACCACAGATCTGAGTTTGCCCCATCGCCGGCTGACAGGCACACATCCTTAAAATTCGCTCAATAGTACTCACAACATTTGCTTCCTGATATTCTATCTTGCTCTCTGCACCTTTTTCCTTCTTCTTACCCCAACAATCCTTGCTCATGTGACCTTTCTTCCCGTAGACTTTCCTCTGCTCTTGGACCGGCCTTTCTCTGACTTCTTCCTCTCCTGTGATCTTCCTCTGGTATCCACCATGAGTGCAGTACTTGTAGAAGTCCCACCCACAGCCTTTCTTCTCATTTCATCATTCAATATACAACTAACTATATCATTGAATGTAAGGATACCTGGCACCGAGTTGCTGACTGTCATCACAAGATTGTTCCAACTCTCTAGCAAGGAACATAAGAAAAGAAGCGCCCTGAATGAATCATCAAAAACAACAGAGACCGACTCCAATTGATTAATCATCATGTTGAACTCGTTCAGATGCTCCGTCACTGAACTATTCTCAGCCATCTTCAAATTGAAGAGCTTTTTCATGAGAAATATCTTGTTTGAGGTGGAAGGTTTTTTATACAGCTTTGTTAAAGCGGTCATCATATCCACGGTGGTCTTTTTCTTTGTAATATTATACGCCACTTGAGGTGTCAACGACAATCTGATTGTGGCCAGGGCTTTCCTATCCAGAATCATCCAATCTGAGTCGCTCATTAAATCCGGCTTCTTTCCCTCTAATGGAAGGTAAAGATCCTTCTGATATAGGTAGTCTTCATTTGCATCCTCCACCATCCGAAATTGTGACCATTGAATTTTCGATTTTGATCTTATCTTCTGTCATCTCTTTGTTGATTTGTCCGACCGTAATAATATAAAGAAAACCAGGCTCTGATACCAATTTGATAGGGAATACAACAAATATTCCTCTAATAAGATCGCTATTAGTACGGCCAAGCACGCATTTGCGATAAAATCAACAAAAAACACAGAATAATAATAGGAACCAAAATCCAAAAGAAAAAGCGAGAGACGAGGATTTTACGTGGTTCACCCAAACTGGGCTACGTCCACGGCAGCACATGATCTGCAAGGCTTCACTAAGAGTTGAATCAGGTACAAGCCCTCAAAACACTCTCTCTAAGAAACTCTTATATCTAGAGAGTTGAATCAAGATCTACAGCACACGGAGGATGTCCTCACAGAGCCTCCTATTCTCTTTTTTTTCGCTCAACTTCACCTGTTGAAGAAGATACACAAAGGATCGAAGACTCTCCTCCAATCTAATCACATCCCAAAACTGGCTCAACACTTTTGGTAACCATGGACTGATTTCCAAAACTGGCTCCACACTTTTGGCAACCATGGACTGATTTGCTGCCTTGAAAATCTCCAATAAATCCTCCCTAAGATCAGATTTGGAAGTTGCAACAAATCCTCCCAAAATCAGCTTCTTTAGTTGGCCAAATTGAATTCAAAATTCGAATTCAAACTTCTCTTGATGAAATTAAACAAGTGATTTTGATAAGTTAATTTGACGAAGCCATCTATGTAAAAAATGTAACAAAGACATATATATATATATATATATATATATATATATATATATATATATATAAAAAATTATAATCAAATTTAATTCCAGCAAGGTTCAGGCTAAGTCCTCTGATTGATTTGAAACTCTGAAGCAAAGAAACAAAGAAAGAAGAAGAAGAAGAAGAAGGGAGATGAGTTTTGTTGAATATTGCTCACTAAAATTTATCGATTAATGATTTTCAAACCTTCTTCTAATTCAAAGTTATTACTGTAAATAAGTTTGTGAAGATAAAAAAATCAGATATTACTATGAGAGATAAATTAATTTGTTAAAGAAAAAGAATGGATTTGATGAGAATAGAAACAAAATTTGATCAGTTGGTTGAGGACATGAAATATTTGATGAACTGTCTTTAAAACTCTATTCCTCTCTTATAAATAAAAATCATCTATTAAATAGATTTAATTTAATTTTTTACAACATTAATCACGTTGTTTAAAGGTTTAACATGGTGGGTTTTGATGAAAAATGGAATTCGGCACTTGGTTTAAAGAGAAGATGCCCTGTTTGTAAAACAGGGTACGACAGCCTCGCCACCCATTTTATTCATGGTATTTCTCAAAATCAAAGGCTAAGGTACAACAAATAAAATGCTAAAGGTGCACAAAAGCTTTTTTTATAAAAAATAAAGTATTATTATAAAACACTACTTATCTTATAGCCAATCTTTCGACTATTTGTTAAGACTTTAGATTATTGATTAAGACTTTTGGACCCATAATTAGAAAACTAGCGAGAAACGTTTATTTGATGTCACTAGCATTTTATGAGCATCTAAAATTTTCTTAATATGTAGTCAATTTAGAACAAAACACACGCCTGCACATATTTTAGTATCTAAATGTCATCAAAATTGTTTGGAGTTATTCATAAGTTGCTAAATTTATACTAATTATGTACTAGTTTCTAAGTGATGGCTTTCATATAAAGTTGGCTGATCTTGCGGAGTGTGTAAGATTAAAAACAAACTTACTTTAGATTCTAAGCAAAATTATCCTAAAGCAATTATGTTGTGATTCCTAAATTGTGGCTTTATATGTCGAGAGAAAATTAATGTTAGTATTACAACTTAAAACCTCACCAATAAAAGCCAATTAAGCAAGTATTATTTAAATTTTTTAATTCTATATAAATATTCAAAAACTTTCTAATGCATAATTAGTACGAATATTTGTTAGTATAGGCTCTTACATGCCCTCCTTATTTAAATCCTATTATCCTTATCAACCTCAGATTTTAAATCTAAATCCAATCACGATCAAAATTTCAAATACCATAAAATCATGATATGCTCCTCATCTAAAAAAGACTAACTATTTTTTTAAAAGCTTCTTATTCTTATATAACTACCTAGCAATTTTTAAATATATAATCAATGTGATACTAACCAATTACTAACATGGGCTTTCATATAGTAAAAAGAAATATTGATCTATATATCTATCCAATTGTTTCTTTGATTATTTACTTATTTTTATGTAAGATTTTTGTGTCAAATAAACTTCTTACTCTTTCATGACATGATGGTCATGTCATTCTTCCATTAAAAAATGGATATCAATCCTTGCTCTTAAAAAAATAGAAAAAAAAAAAGAAGAAAAAACAGACCAAAGCACCTAGTATAAACAAAGAAAACTAATTTCCGTTGTCTAGTGCCACACTCTTATCTCTCTGATGCCAATAACATGACAACAAATTTACCAACTCTTCAAAGAAAAGCTCATCTATCTTTTTAACAGCGAAAATTGTTGGCAAGTT
The DNA here is from genome assembly GCA_900491605.1 of Calamus simplicifolius. Lineage (NCBI taxonomy): Eukaryota > Viridiplantae > Streptophyta > Magnoliopsida > Arecales > Arecaceae > Calamus > Calamus simplicifolius. The sequence continues at coordinate 56,226 of UESW01003092.1, read as the reverse complement.
AGATGGATCTAGAATAGCTAGTGGTTAAAATTAACACACTATATTTCTTTTCAGAGGAAATAATTGTATCGTTTCTGTATCACAAGCCAAACGAAATAGTACCTATTATAATGAACTGCACCCCAGTTATATAATGAACTGGAACTACACAGAGTCGAACTGCTAAACTCATCTTACACAACCGTGCAGAAATGACTCATAGTTTCTTGAGAGCATCAAGCATGCTTTGGCGTGGTCGATACATGGCTTCTAAATGAATAACCTTGGACAAAGTGAGACCCGAACCTTCAGTCGTGTCTACCTCTTCCTTTCCGATTCTTTCCCACTCAAAGCACTGGACCAAAGTTCCTAAGTTTGGCCAACCAACCTCACTGCTAGGCCTTCACCTGGGCACCTTCTCCTTCCCATCCCAAAGGGGATCATCAGCTTCCCTTCACCTTTTCCATCCTCAAATCTTTCTGGTATAAACTTTGTGGGCTCCTCCCACACTTGGGGTCCCTATGAACCGAGTATGCATTTACCAGCAGCATCGTTCCACGAGGAATATGAAAGCCTCCGACAACACAGTCTTGTGATGATTCATGAGGCAAAAGCAGTGGGGCTAATGGGTACAGCCGAAGAGTTTCGGTGATGACACATTGGAGGTATGAAAGATTTGAGACATCTGATACCTCTAGCAGGCGCGCATTTCCTACTTGTGCGTCGATCTCGTCCCTCACCTTCTTCAATACTTTTGGGTTGTTGAGTAGAAGCGTCATAGCCCACTCAATCGTACCAGCCGATGTATCTGGGCCTGCTGCTAATAAACCCTGTCACAAAAAATTGCTACATTGGTGAATGCCAAATCCCTGGTTCTTGAAGTACTGGATTATTTAGATTATTTTGTTCCAGAATAAGTTAGTGCAGAATCAAAAGACTAGGGATCTTAAACTTACATAATTTTTTTAAAAAAATTTACAGGTAAATGTTCAAGAGTATGAAGTGAACTTAATTGAGCACATTGATAAGGGAGTCTTGCCAAGATTTAGTGATCAGAATGAAACTTTTTGGTTTAAAAGAATTTTCCATATCTGATATGTAGATGGAGTAGCCGGCCATTAAGGACCTCTTTGCTTTCCAAAGTGACACTGGAGTGAAGTAATTTTGATATCAAAATTATTATTTTTCTTTTTTTTATTTATGCGCTTGCTTGTCAAAACTTTTGGCTGAAGATATATATATATATATTTCTACCGCTGCTAAAAAAATTTATCATATCTTTTGTTTGGTAGAGAAATATTTTGACATATTTGGGGTCCCCTGTTCCGATTTATTTATTTATTTGATTTGAGAAGGTAATTAAACAAGTGATTTTAGTCATGGCGGCTTGCGTTTATTTTGCTGGCATGGACTGCCTACGGGCCCTAACTTCAAATAAAATTAGGAAAACTCATGCTTGTATACTAACCATGGTCAAGCGTGACGATGGATATATCTGTATCCAGACCACAACAGCCACGAGTTAATAGCACTGATAGATAGGATCGCAGAACTCAAGAAGGCGTGACATTTAGGTAGAGTGACATCTAACCGGAGGGCTGGACACGACAAACGCTCTCTCTAGATTTGGATTCTCAAGGACCAAAATTGCGATAGAGAATTGAAGAACACGCGAGCTAGGGGGAAGGAACTAATTAATTTGGATTCGCAAGGACCAAAAAATGGGATTGAATTGAAGAACATGAGAAGGGGAAGGAACTAAATACCAAACAAAGTGCTTTGATCGTCTGGTCGGTGTAATACTCGGGATCCGTCATCTGTAGCGATAGCAATACATCTATTAGAGGTTTTATCTCCACTCCTTCCTCCTTGCTTTTGCTCTTGCGCTCATCTATCAGACTTTGCATGAATTCATCCCTTGCTTCTTGAAACCTCGCCAACTTCTCGTTATATCCCTGGAAATTGACCCACCTTAGCACTGGCAAGAAGTCAGCCAGATTTGACACTCCGACCGCCGGCGCAGCCTCTTCTACCAGCTTCAAATACCGCCTCGCCTCCTCGGATATCCCCGCTTTCTCCTCTTCCTGCCCGTGGTACCTCTTTCCTGCGATCATCTTCATGATCACGTTCAATGATAGCGCGACCAACGTTGACTTCAGGTCTACTTTCGCGAACCCTTCCATTGATTTCGTGGCATTAATCCAGCCCAGAAAGAGCTGGCGAACCATGGCCTGGACCTCTCCGATGCGAATTCCAGATAAGGAGTTGAGGCGATGGGTGGAGAGGAGCTCGACGGTGGCGACGCGGCGGAGGTTGCGCCAATGGGGTCCATAGTTGGCAACAGCGAGGGAGGTGTAGTTGTAGCTTAGGCGTTCAAAGGAGGGAAGGCGGGGGCGGTTGGCGAAGATGATGTCGTTCTTTGAGAGGCACTCTTCAGTGGCAGCAGGGGAGGAGACTACGAGAACAGGGTAGGAGCCGAAGCGGAGGAGGAAGACTGGACCGAGGCGGTCGGAGAGGCGAAAGAGCGTGCGGTGGAGGGGTTTCTTAAGTAGATGAAGGTGGCCAATGAAGGGGAGGGGGAGAGGGCTTGGTGGGAGGTTCTCCTTGCTCTTGCTTTTGCTCTTGGAGAGTAAGAGTTTGACGATAAGGAGAAGAGCAAGGGTAACGGAGATGCAGAAGAACGTTTCCATGGCCGAATGGATGGATCGTCCGGAGGTAGCAGCGGTCAGGAACCGCGGCAGCTAGCACATCGGCTGTTCCATCATGCTGGGTTCGTGCGACAGCGTGATGTTTTATAATCCAGTGTGAGCGAGAGGGGAGAGCACTAGTACGCATGCCGATGGAGAACAATGGAGGCCGTACTGTATTTTTCCTGGAGGGTGGGCCCAGCATATTGGAAGATAAGGATGAAAAATTGACAATCTTATTTATTTGCTTTCAACGAGAAGGTTTGCCGGTCTGTTGCACCTGCGGGAACCCTGTACTTAACTTGCGGTGTCAGTAGATCTGGACCATCAAACCATTTGGAAGAAAATCCAACATGGGATTTTTGCAGTGCTAAATGGTTTCTGGGACTAATAAACCGTCTCTTTTGCTCCGTCGACTTGACTTGAGACAGGTCCCCGATGAAGATGAGGCCCGGCAGCTTTCTTTATTGGATCCGCATTCAAATTGCTTAACTAGTTGGTGTCCAGAATTGACAAAGTCAGAAGTGTTTTTATCAGGGGAAAAGAAAATATATATTAATAAATTTAATTGCTTGATGAAAGAATTACTGGCAATGAAAAAAAAAAATATTATATTATTATATCTTTTGTTTGCCAGCCCTTTATACAGGATCAGAATTAGTTCATTAGATAATTACAAAAATTTTAAAAATCTTAAGGATTCTATATATATGTGCAATAAATTCTAAAATATCTTAAAAAATTATATCAAATATCATAGAATAACAACAAATATTCTTCTAGAAATCCCATCAGAACCTTACCAGATATTCTAGTTATGTAACGATTAAATACAAGAAAGATGGGTTGGCATAAAGAAATTAGAAGTAATGAACAAAGCTTTATTAATAAAATGGACTTGAAATCTCATTAGTTGGTTTGCTTTTAATTAAAAAATCGTATCAACTAGAGTTATTACTCACAGAAATATATAGGGATTAGAGTCAAAAAAAAAAAAAAAATTCATAGCCTTTTTATTAGTATATAAAGGAGTGAATCAAAGTCTTCAACAAATTTAGAACAATACAGCTCTTAAATTTAGGAATAGCGAAAGTATTAGATTTTTGAAAACAATGTGGGCTCTGTTTTTCCCTACCCTTTTTTTAAATCTTTATAGGTTATAATTGGAAAGCCCCTCACACCCAAAACCGCACACGCCCCCCCCCCCCCCCCCCCCCCCCCCGCTCTCTCTCTTTTCAAAAAAAATAAAAAATCAAAAAACCAATCCTCCTCTCTCTCTCTCTCTCTTAGATTACGGTTGGGACCACTCTCTCCCTCCCTCTCTCTGAGACGCACACATTTTATAGATTACAGTTGGGATATGTTGCCATTAAATCACCCTTCTTGAATATTGGGTAAGGACATGGGTTCAAGAAATGATCAAGATGGATCTGAAAATCTTCAAGCGCCTCTTTTCCAAGTAGAAATCCTACAAAAAAAGTCCTTGAAAATCGATTACTCCGATGGGAATCCTTTGACTCTCAAATGAATAACTTGAAAAATAGTTATCAGAAGTGGATTAAAAGACTTAGCTAAAAACTTGGAGTTCAGATCCCTTCCCATCATGAGCGAAGGTTTTTATACTTGTTCAGGGATCCCTTATACCTCTTTTTTGGAAGTTGTTGAATCCGGGACGTCATCGTCTGGCGAAGGATAGGCGGCAAGGCTGACAGGGACAGATCGCAACCGTCCCTAAGTTTGTAAAGGGTAGCCTGGCCTACCATCTCCCTATCAGGTGTAGCGCCATAGGTTGTAGGCGGGCCTGGTCATGTCGAGCACGCGCCATAACTGGCAGTGGCCACGCGGGGTCGCAGGAGGTTGGTGGGCCACGTGGCAGTTGCAGGTATCTGCCGAGCCACGTGAAGGCCAGGAGCCGAGGCCGAGGGGAACTCGGGAGTTTCTCAGTGCCTGGTCAAGGGAGACTCGGGAGTCCCTTGGTGCCGACTTAGTCCATCCGACCTTGGCTCGTCAGTCACTTGGTCCGTTAGCCCTAAAATGGCTTGATCAGCCATATCAGATGCCCCCTTACCCCTGAGATGGTGTAGGCGCATTTTTCGTCCAATGAAAAGGGCATAAGATCATTCGGTGGCTGATCTCGATGCATCATCAATCATTGAGAGGGGCACATGTCCTCGGAGGGCGATGACTCTTTAATGTTCAAGGTATAGGGCACCGCAACATCACCGCCTTGCCAACCCTCACTGTCGGATCTAAGGGGGATCCTTCTCGAAATGGGGAAAACCCTTCGAAACCCGTGGAAAGATAATCGCTATCATTGAGCTAACGTTACTGATGTTCCGTCATTGGCCGTAGATCTCGTATTTCGCACGCCGGGTGGTTATCGATGCGTCTCTTCCAGCGATAGGTATGTACGTGGAAAATCGAGCCAGGCGGGACAATTCAAAAAGGAGGCATAAGAGGAGGGTCGCCCTGAACCTGGCTCCTCACACCTTTGAGATCTCCTTCTTCTTCCCTGAGCTTGAGCGTCATCCGAGTCTTCCTCCTTCGGACCTTACCGTTCTTCTTCATTCGTTCAGGTCAGTCCTTCCAACTTCTCTTTGCTTCCCTTCCATGGCTTCGTTACCCTCGTGGTCCTCCTCCCCCCTTCCGATGACCACGTTTTCCTTTCCTCAGCATAGCTGAGGTTTCTCCATCCCCAACACCCCCATGGTCCTCATCTTCTTCTTCTGAGGACCAGGTCCCTTTATTACAGCTGCGGACTACCGACAGAATCCCTTTCAAGGATCGCCCGACCACCATAGCTTCTCTGTCTAGGGTTAGGAGGGCATTCCCGGAGGGGATCGCCTCCACCATCACTCTTGCAGACCTAGCATCTCTTAGGGTAGCCTATAGGATACCTGAGGACATTGGTACCCAATGACAGGGTGACTCTTCTCAATTTGGGAGAGTCACCTTGTACGAGGTGTTCCTCAAGGCGGGTCTCTGGCTTTCTCTCCACCCTTTCGTAGTCAGCCTCCTCCACAGGTATGCTTTAGTGCCTGCATAGCTGGTTTCGAATTTTATTCGGACCATCTATGTGTTCCTAGTGCTGTGTTACTTCCAGGGCATAGAGGGTAGGGTCTCCTTGTTTCGCAATCTTTACATCCTCTACCCACAGGCTAGCTGGTGGTTTGTTCGCACCTAGGCCCAGCCGAGCCATCAAACTGGGTCTTCCCATGTCTGTCAAAGGATGAAAGGCCCGATTTTTCTTTGCACACCTCGAGGGGGTGAGGCTAAATTGGGGGAGCCCAAACTTAGAGCCCAACAAGAACCCATCGGTGGTCCCAAGGGACCGGGAGGTGTTCGAACAGCTGTTGACCTCCGTGATCCCTCGCTGCCAAGAACTCCTGGCAGAGGAGAACCTCCGGCTCCCAGGTATTGCCCCGAGCGATGGTGAGCAGTCATGAAGACTTTTCCCCTTTTTTTCTTCTTTTTTTTGACTAATCTCTGGCACGTGCAGATATAAGGACACTGATCGACGCCGTGAAGAAGGCGGTGCCCAAGAGGAAGAGGGCCATTAGCGATGCAGAGGGGTCGGAATAGAGGACTCATTCTCAATCACCGATCCCTCCCTCCAACGGGCCCCAAACGAGTCAAGGGGCCGCCCCACCGATCGATCTCACCGCCGAGTCACCCTCGGAGGAGCCGAGGGTCGGAGTGGTTCCATCGCCCACAGAGTTGGTCATCTTGGGTGTGGGGCTGGTTCGCTCGGCAGCCAAGCCAGTCCTGGATGGGGGCCCGCCAAGCGGAGGCCTGCCCGTGGGCGAGGAGTGCCCGGCGACAGTGGAGCCATCGACAGAGGGGATGCCGTCGGCCTTCGGCACGACCCCTGCAACGTCGGAGTCGGCTGGGGCTGCAGAGGGAGGGGGACTCAGGGAGATCCCCTCTCGACCATCGCTGATGAACCATGGCCGCATGGCAGAGCAACTGATGGCTTGGGTTTGCCTATCGGAGTTTCAGGGGGAGCTTCGCCACCGAGGGGCCTCCGCCTTCTTCCACGATGCCTTCGCGGCCATGCTTTTGGTAAGCGTCTTCCTTTCCTTGTGAAATTTTGCTTGCTTCAATTTATGCTGACGGAGGTTTCCCTGTGCAAACGGTAAACTCCATGGTCGCCGCGAGTGACATCACCATCAGGATGACAGGGTTCTTCGGCGCACCCAATAGGACGCTGTCAACGCTCGAGCCTGGGCCGAGAGGGCCTAGAAGGCACTGAAGATGGCCCGGGCCGAGCGGGCAGAGAAGGTCGAGGAGGCCAAGCATCATGCGGTGACCAAACTCGAGTGCGCCCATTCCTTCAAGGCAAAGCTAAAGGAGAACGGAAGCGGAGCTGACCTCACACTAGCTTCGGCTCCATACCGTTACCTTGCTGGTGAGGGGGGCCGAGGAGTGGGCGGAGAACACCGAGGAGATTGCCCGCATGGCCGACGCTAGGATAGCTGACACCGTGGCGGACAAGCTCGAAGCCCTCCAGAGGGCGTCAAAGATGGAGGCGGCGGTGCAGGCCGCCGAGGAGAAGGTCGTAGTGGCTGAGGCTGTGGAATGCTACCGGAACTTTGATGCCTTCGTGGATGATGTGGCGGAGGCCTCGGTCAAAGTCTACCTCCAAGGCTTCCGGGAATGTAAAGAGAAGGCTGCGAGGGTCTTCGGCATTACGGGCCTCAATGACTTCGAGCCCGACGACAACGAGGAGCCAGAGGTGCTACCCACGATGCAGAGTTCGGCCAACAATGGGCCAGTACCGGCCGACGTCTGAGGGTCTTTTCTCCTTGTATTTCTCTTTTTGTTCATTTCTTACTCTTGTATCGAAGTCCAACGAATCGGTATTTTTGTAAACTCTTTTGATAAGTAATAAAAATAAATTTTCTTTGAGTCCTTGAGTACTTAACTTTTGTAGCACATTTTTTATCTTGCGCTTGTAAGAATTCGTATGGGGTCATCTGGCTCCCGGTAAGGCTGATATCGAAATGGATTCCAAGATAGGTATTGGGCCGAATCTAAAGTCGGTCTTTGGAGTTGACCTTGGCTCGGTCTCATATGTGTATTTTACGATAAATCCATCTTCATGCCGACTTTAGGATCGGTTCTTATGTCGATGCTGATAGCTGATCTTTGGTGCCGATTTATCATCGAACTTTGTGCTAATTTTGATAGCCGGTCTTTGTGCCAACGCATGTTGTTGGAGACAGTGGAGGCCGTACTGTATTTTTCCTGGAGCGTGGGCCCAGCATATTGGAAGATAAGGGTGAAAAATTGAAATCTTATTTAATTGCTTTCAACGAGAAGGTTTGCCGGTCTGTTGCACCTAAGGGACCCTGTACTTAACTTGTGGTGTCAGTAGACCTGGACCATCAAACCATTTGGCTTTATAAGAGAAAATCCAACATGGGATTTTTGCAGTGCTAAATGGTTTCTGGGACTAATAAACCGTCTCTCTTGCTCCGTCGACTTGACTTGAGACAGGTCCCCGATGAAGATGAGGCTCGGCAGCTTTCTTTATTGGATCCGCATTCAAATTGCTTAACTAGTTGGTGTCCAGGATTGACAAAGTCAGAAGTGTTTTTATTAGGGGAAAAGAAAATATATCATTAATAAATTTAATTGCTTGATGAAAGAATTACTGGCAATGAAAAAAAAAAAATTATATTATTATATCTTTTGTTTGCCAGCCCTTTATACAGGATCAGAATTAGTTCATTAGATAATTACAAAAATTTTAAAAATCTTAAGGATTCTATATATCTGCAATAAATTCTAAAAATATCTTAAAAAAATTATATCAAATATCATAGAATAACAACAAATATTCTTCTAGAAATCCCATCAGAACCTTACCAGATATTCTAGTTATGTAACGATTAAATACAAGAAAGATGGGTTGGCATAAAGAAATTAGAAGTAATGAACAAAGCTTTATTAATAAAATGGACTTGAAATCTCATTAGTTGGTTTGCTTTTAATTAAAAAATCGTATCAACTAGAGTTATTACTCACAGAAATATATAGGGATTAGAGTCAAAAAAAAAAAAATTCATAGCCTTTTTATTAGTATATAAAGGAGTGAATCAAAGTCTTCAACAAATTTAGAACAATACAGCTCTTAAATTTAGGAATAGCGAAAGTATTAGATTTTTGAAAACAATGTGGGCTCTGTTTTTCTCTACCGTATTTTTTAAATCTTTATTTGACGACCTTCAAATCTAATGCCACCATGAGAGAACGCGCGCGCACACACACACACATTTTATAGATTACGGTTGGGACCACTCTCTTCCTCCCTCCTGTTGGGACCTCTCTCTCTCTCTCTCTCTCTCTCTGACCCACACACATTTTATAGACATGTTGCTGTCAAATCATCCTCTTGAATATGGGATAAGAATGTGGGTCCAAAAAACGATAAAAATGGGTCTCAAAATTTCAAATGCATCCTTTTTGAGTAGGAATCCTGCACGAAGATTTCGAGGCCGATTACTTCGATGAAGACCCTTTCACATTTAAGTAAATAACTTTAAAACAGTTATCAAAGTGGTTTAAAAGATTTAGTTGAAAACTTAGAGTTTGATCCTTTTTCATCATGAACGAAGGTTTTTATATCTATTCAGGGTCCCTTTTATTTTCTTTTTGAAAGGTTGTTAAATCGATATATCATCGTCTGATGAAGGATAGATGACAAGGCTGAGAGGATAAGTCGCAATCATTCCTGAGTTTATCAGGGATAGCCTTGCCTATTATGTTTCTATCAGATGCGGCGTCATAGTGATAAGTGGATCTGGTCATCGGGCATGCATCATAACTGATAATGGTCACACAGGATCATAGGAGGTTGATGGATCACTGACGATTATAGGTATCTGTTGGGCCATGTGAGGCTAGACACGAGACCGAGAAAAACTTGGGAGTCCCTCAGCATCAAGACCGAGAAATACTCTGAAGTTTCTTGATGCCAGCCTAATCCATTCAATTTTGACTTCAACAATCACTTGATTCATTAGTCCTAACATTATTTTATCAGCCATTTCAGGACCACTCTCTTTCTCCATTCATGGTTGACGAAAATTGTAATGATCTGCTGCATCTCCGTTTCCTCGCGGTACACTGAAGCTGATCAAGATTCATAGGGCATCAACGCACTTGAGAACCGTGCTCTCGTGTTGTGTGCCGTCATGGCAAATTTGTGACTTTTTTACTACAAATGTTCCTGCTGGTGGGGACGAGTTACTTGTTTATATACTGGGTTGGGACTTTGGTTGAAAAAAATAAAAATATTAAAGCATTATAACTTTTTAAATTTGGAATGCTCATCGTTTTGAATGTAACTAGGATTGTGGCGAACTGAAGGGCGCAATTTGCTTTTAATTTACTAGTGGACGCCAGCCGGTTAGTTCTAGAGCTTGAAACTCGAACAAAAATTTTATATCTTATTTTCATATTGAGATGGATCCTTTTTTTTTTCCTTTTAGAACCATTTTCCAGTGAGACTTTTGAAAACTAAGACAACTTGCATGCGCTTGTTCTGGGGGATTAAAATTTTAAATACTTTCAGAGTTCTAATGGAAGCTTGGAATAGCTTTTTATCCAACAAAGATTTCATGACAGCAAAATCTGGAAGGAAATGATGGGTGCTTGGATCGGAATTTTATTCGAGATCTATGTTTTGTACTGTTAAAAGAGTATGAATCATAGTTTTCTTTTCCCTCATCAATCTCATGCCAATCTCACTAACGTTGTCTCAGAGTTCTAATGATCAAACAACCCACCTCTGCATGGCAAGAACCAACGGTACCTCCTCCATTAATTATCTCCCTAAACTTTCTTGTGTTTTCCGGGACTCCCTCTTCCTTCTCTCAATATGTGGGCAGGCATTTATTGATACATATTGATGTGGCTGATCTAGCGCCGTCAAGGTTAACGATAAGGAAGACTGACAGAACTCTACCTTGACCTCTGGGACACCCTCGGCCTCTGAGGCATCATCGGCCTCGAACTTCATCCTCGACCTCGAGCTTCATCCCCGGCCTCGGGCTTCAGCCTTCAAGACATTCTCAGGTTTTAGCCTTCGAGACACCCTTGGGCTTTAGCCTCCGAGGCATCCTCGGCCTCCGAGGCACCTTCTGCCTCGAGCTTCATCCTCGGCCTCGGGCTTTAGCCTCCGAGACGCCCACGGATTAGGGCTCCCATCATGATCCGGCATTCGGGACCGGTAGCCTATAGCCTCGAGCCACCTGGCACGCCCACATGGCCGTGTCACATAACGGCGTATGACCCACCACCTGCCCGTAACAGCACGTAGCTGTACTCCATAATGGCGTATGGACCACCATTCACCCATAACAGTGTGTGGCCATACCCCGTTACAGTGTATGGTCCACCACTCACTTGTGGCTGCATGTGGCCATATCCCATAACGGCGCGCACTTGGTGCAACCATAGCCCCAAGACACCTGTAATGCCGTACTGGCAGGTGGCATGTGAGGCGGGACGCCTCTGACACGCCCATGATTTGTCATTGTCGGCCTTGCCTTTTTATCCGTTATTGAACAGCAGTATCACGAAATCATCAACCTTCTAAAAACATGAAAGAGGAGAACATTCGAACAGGTATAAAGGCCCACGTTTACAACGAGGGAAGGATCCTGAACCTTAACTCTCTAGCTTTCTTCTGCTAGCTAAACTCTTGTCTATTCCCAAGTGACTGACTTGAGCATCGGAGGGTCCCTACTGGAACATCCGGTCTCCGAGGACTTTTCTTGCAGGACTCCAGCGAGGGAGATCTCCGTTTCCCCGGCGTTCGAGGAAGGTGACTTGGCGTCAACAGATTGGTGTGCCAGGAAGGGGGACGTAAAGAGAAAAGCTTCGGACCTGTTAGAAGAACTTCTCTTTCCCCGAGCCTTCAAGCCATGGTGACGACCCGTGCGAAGGGGGTCTCCACCAGTCATGCTGGGGGGCAGCGTCAGGAGGCTGAGCCACTCGCAGTTGGCCCCTCCGTTCCCTCAGCCGACGTTCCTACACCACCACCACAGCAGCTTCAAGAAGACCGGCTCGCCGCCCTTGCCCCGCAAGTTCAATCTTTGGCGACCGTGGTCCAAGGTCTACAGCATCAAGCGGTGGCTGCGCAGCAGCAAGAGCCGCTCCCATCAGTTCCTGGAATGATCCAACACTCTTCTCGGAGGAGGTCTCCCGTCCGAGAGGCTCACCACCGCCGCGCTTCGCCCAAGCCTCACCGCCAGGAAGCCTCCAAGAGGCCCCAGTCACCCTCTCACCATGCCAGTGTGTCTCCCAAGCGGCGGCATGGGAAGGAGGTGGAGCACCCTCGTCGGCATCACCGCTACTCTTCCACCTCTTCAGAATCTTCAAGGGAGGGGTCCTTCGACGGCCGAATCGCCCGCCGAGCTGAGCGCTGGCTCGACGAGTACAATCAGCGACTGGAGGAGCTCAGTCGCCGAATCACCAACCCACCAGAGGCAGACTACGACAGCCGGCTGCCCCTGTCCTGCCGCATCTTGGAGGAACCTATATCGACTCGGTTCTGCCTTCCTCAACTGGACCCATATGATGGGACCACGGACCCCCTAGACCACTTGGAAAGTAACAAGGTCCTCATGCAGGTCCAGGGGGCAACCGATTCGCTCCTATGCATCGCCTTCCCCACCACTCTGAAGAAAGCTGCTTGAGCTTGGTACTCCTGCCGCCTGGAGTATCGACTCCTTCCACCAGCTGGAGAGGGCCTTTCTGGCCCATTTTGATGCCTGTCGGAAGATTCCAAGGGTGGCAGATAGCCTCTTCTCCATTTAGAAAAAGAGTGGCGAGTCCCTGCGGGACTACGTCGCTCGGTTCAAGGAGGCAGCCCTGGAAGTCTACAACCTCGAGGACTCCGTGGCCACCCTGGCCTTGAAGCGAGGGCTCTGCCCCTCCCGCTTCGCATACTCTCTCGACAAGAAGCCGCCCGGCTCTTACGCCAAGCTCTTGAGCCAGGCCCAGAAATACATCTGTGCTGACGAGGCTGATTCCTTTCGATGCAAGGTTAGTGGAAGTACTGCAAAGAAGTCGGCCTACCCAGAACCTATTTAAGCTCGCCCTAGGAGGCCTGAGCCTCTCCGCCGACCAGACAATCGCCCCCGAGCTCCTGCACCGAGGGACGGGCCCTACACTCCTTTGCTCGCCCCGATATCGCACATTTCGCTCGAGATCGAGGGCGAGCCCTATCTTTAGCGCCCTCCTCCACTGAACCCGAAGATCCCCCGCAACAAGAACCTGTACTGCCGCTACCACCGAGACCATAGCCACGATACCGACAACTGTCGCCAACTAAAGAAGGCGATATAGGATCTTATCCAACGTGGCCACCTGGGAAGTTTGTCCAGAGGAACAACCCGGGAGCTCCTGGCCCGTCAGCGCCACCACCACCGATGATCGACAATCACTCTCCCTGTCACAGCCGGAATGGCCCCGCATCAAAGTACAGTTTTCATGAGCTTCCTGGTGGTCCGGATGCCTCTTGCCTACAATGCCATACTCAAAAATCCCGGACTTAACCTCCTAGATGCTGTTTTTTCCACCAAGAGGCTCCTCCCCACCAGCGAGGGGGTCAGAGAGATGTGGGGGGAGCAGAATCCACCGCCACATTGTTGCCACATGGCCCCCAGTCCTCAGGGGGTAGTATATGCACCTGCTCCAGAAGCACTGGACCCCCGAGACTAGGAGAGGAGGGGGGAACCGGCCGAGCACCTGCTAGCCTTTCCTCTGGGAGAAGACCCGGCGCGGACTATCCAAGTTGGGGCCCTACTTTCGGAGGAAGCCCGTAACCAACTCCTCGCCTTTCTGCAAGCCAATGCTGATATCTTCATTTGGTCAGCATCCGACATGCCAGGCATTCCGGAGGAGGTGATCACCCACCAACTCAACATCAAGCCAGAATGCCGACCCGTTCGGCAAAAGAAGAGGAGCTTTGCTTCAGACAGACAGAAGGCCATAGACGAAGAGGTGCGCAAGCTGACGACGGCCGGTCACATCCGCGAGGTGCACTATCCCGACTGGCTGGCGAATGTTGTAATGGTCCGCAAGGCCAGTGGGAGTTGGAGGATATGCGTGGACTTTACCAATCTCAACAAGGCATGCTCCAAGGATAGCTTCCCACTACCTCGGATTGACCAGTTGGTGAATGCTACGTCCGGCCATGAAACTCTCAGCTTCATGGACGCATTCTCGGGGTACAATCAGATCAGGATGAACCCGACTGATGAAGAGGAGACCTCCTTCGTCACCAAGAAAGGGATTTACTGCTATAAGGTGATGCTGTTCGGGTTGAAGAATGCAGGAGCCACCTACCAGAGGTTGATGAATAAGGTCTTCGAGGACCAGATCGGGCGCAACATGGAGGTGTACATGGATGACATGCCGACAAAGAGCACCCATACCACGGACCATGTTGTCGACCTTGCGGAGACATTCGCCAACCTGTGTCGGTACCGAATGAGGCTGAACCCCCACAAATGCACCTTTGGGGTTGTGGCGGGCAAGTTTCTGGGTTTTATGGTGACTCAGCAAGGAATCGAAGCCAATCCCGACAAGATCCGAGCTATTTTGGATATGAGGCCCCCGGCTAACAAAAGGAAGGTGCAGCATCTGACCGGGAGAGTGGCAGCCTTAAGCCACTTCATGTCAAGGTCGGCAGAAAGATGTCTGCCCTTCTTTAAGGCGCTACGCAAGGTCAACAGCTTTGAGTAGATGAAGGAGTGTCAGGAAGCCTTCGAGGAGCTGAAGAAATTTTTATCCACTCCTCCGCTGCTGTCCAAGCCGAAGGGCGGGGAGGAACTCTTTTTATATCTCGTAATCTCCCTCGAGGCCGTCAGCTCCATGCTTGTCCGCATGGAGGCCGACGGGGTGCAGAAGCCGGTCTACTACACCAGCAAAGTGCTCCACGATGCCAAGACGAGATACTCTAAGACCGAGAAGATCATCTTCGCCCTGGTGGTCTCCGCTCAGCGCTTTTGACCCTACTTCCAAACTCATCCAATCGTGGTGCTCACGGACCAACCACTCCGGACAATCTTGTCCCGTCCTGACACTTTTGGTCGGCTGGCCAAGTGGGCCATCAAGTTGGGGGAGTTTGATTTATCCATTCGGCCAATGACTATAATGAAGTCTCAGGTGTTAGCCGATTTTTTTGTCGAGTGCACCTGGGCCGAGGAGCGTCCGGAGGAGCTATGCCTAGAGGCACGCGTGGAGTCTTCCACCGCTGAAGCGGGAGAGGAGGACTGGATCCTGCATCTAGACGGAGCATCGAATTCCCAGGGGAGCGGGGCCGGACTCATTCTTGCAAGCCCCGAGGGGGAGGTGGTGAAGTGTGCCCTTCGATTTCTGTTCTCGGCCACCAACAATCAGGCGGAGTATGAGGCCTTGTTGGCAGGGATGAAGCTAGCCAAGGAGCTTGGGGCGGAGCATCTGAGGGCCTTCACGGACTCCCAGCTTGTCTCCGGGCAGGTCACTGGAGAGTATGAGGCCAGAGACCCCACCATGTCTCGCTACCTGAGCAAGGTGCAGTCCCAGGCCTCTCGGTTATTCTACTTTCGTGTCAGCTACATTCCTCAGGCGAAGAATGCCCGAGCTGATGTGCTGTCCCGCTTGGCCACTTCGGCCGATGGGACCTTGGGAAGGACGTACGTGGAGCATCTGCAAGTCCCAAGCATTGAAGCATGTTGGCCCAGATGGCAACCCAAGAGGGGGGGGGGGGTGAATTGGGTTCTTAAAAATTTAAGTCTTTTTAACTTTAGTTGATTAGTTAGCAAGATGTGCAAGTGAGAGGCTAACTTAAATCAATACACAAGCAAATAAAGAAAGATAGAGAGAGAGAAAATATAGCACGGCAAACACAAGATAATTTTATAGTGGTTCGGTGCAATCAACACCTACGTCCACTCCCAAGATTCACTTGGGTCCACACTATAATCTCCCTAGATTACAGCCGAGTTGTTTTCCAGGCTCACAACTCAACCTTGTTGTTTTTCCGGGTGCACAACGAACCCAACTGGTTTTACACGGGCTTACCAGCACAAAACCCTATACGTTGTTTTTCACGGGCTCACAACTAACCCAACACAAGCACTTCGGCTTGCAACGAGGTATAATAACCTCCACTGATTCAATCCACTGATTGAATCAGCAAACAACCAATAATAACAGAGTTTAAATATTGAAATGCTCCCCTTGAGAGAATATACAAATAAAGTATAAAAGGGTAAGAAAAGCCTGATAAGATTGCAGATGGTTGTGGCTTTGGCTTTCTTCCTTCTCCTCTTTAACTCCTGTTGAAGTATTGAATCAGGCCTCAGCAAGATTCTTGACCGTTTGAAAACTTTGGAGTTGAGATGAAGCTTTTTCTCCTTTGTTGAATGTTGAAAATCCTTCGATTTGATCTTTGAAAAGCTTGTGGATTTCTTTTTGACTCTAGTGGATTGATGAGAAGGAGCAGACGGAACTTCCTCTTTGATTTCACTCCTTTTGAATCACTCTATTTTGAACTAGAAGATTTTTCTATGAAAGCTCTGTTCTTTCCTCTTTTTGAAAGATATTCTTTTCTCTCTTTTTGATTTTCTCTGGATTCTTTTGATTTGAAAAGAGCTCCTCTATTTATAGATTCTACAAGAATATATCCATTAGAGACAAAGAAAAATAGCCGTTAATCAAAAAACTAACCGTTGGAGCTGAGTTGGCATCCGTAAAAATTTCGCCCATATTTGCTGGAGTCGACTCATGCTTTTCCCGAGTCGGCTCGAGCTCGTCTTACCAAAAATAGAAATGTTTATAAAGGTTAGGGGTCGACTCGCCAAAAGTAAAGTGTCGACTCCTGAAAGTCGGGAGTCGACTCGTGAAAGGCTTGGGGTCGACTTGCGAAGTGCTCAGAAAAACACTCTTCTGGTGTCTGAGCGGAGTCGACTCGCATAGTCAAGGAGTCGGCTCGACAGAATCAGGGGTCGACTCGACAAATTTCGTGGGTCGACTCGACACAGATGCACATTTCTGTACACTGAGCGGAGTCGACTCTGAAACTCAGGAGTCGGCTCCGGAACGTATCAAAAATCAGAAACTTTTCTGATTGACATTAAAATCATTCCAGATTCATTTTAATTCATTGTTTTGACTTGAATTCAATAAAATTGACATTAATAATTGATTCAAGAACTATTCCAAAAACTCATTGAATAAAACATGAATTATAATTTTTTTTGAAAGTTTAAACATTGAGCTAAAGGTTACTTTCAAAATTGATTAAAGTCAAGCTTTAACATTCTCATTGATTGTTCAAAATAAATTAGTTGCTCATTTAAGTAAGCTCATTATATCTTTTAATAAACTCAAAGGCTTTTAGTAATCATCAAAATCAAAAGGATTGGATCATGTAGTTTTTCAATAATCTTCCAACAATCTCCCCCTTTTTGATGATGACAAAAACATTGAGTTTATGTATTGATTAGTGAATTTATTTTGTTTTCATAGTTAGGCTTAGGCTCCCCCTTAATGAGGTAGCTCCCCCTATGAAACTTAAATAAATATCCCATTGTTTATCTCATTGATTACTTTGATTTTCTCACTATCATAAAACTATAAAACTCTCCCCCTTTTTTGTTATCAACAAAAAGGTAGAGAAGCATAAACATTCATTCAATCAAGATAAGATTTGACAATTTCATTCATTCATTGAAAGAAGGAAATACATTAAGTAATCAACATAGAGAATTCATTTCATCAAAAGATCTAATACATTAAGATGTTTAATACATTGATTTCAAAATGAAGGCATAACAAAAATTTCAGTACATAACAAGGATTGAAAAATCTAATACATCAGAAATGAGTTCTAATAATCCTAGTTAAATGATTTACTATGTTCTTCATTCCTTCAGATTGGATTTGAACATATTCCTTGAGCCTCTCATCGACAAAGGTGCAAGCTGTCTGAATCTTGTCTTGTAGCTCCGCATTGCACTTTGCATATGTCTCTCCATCTCCGCATATATCTTTAAGTTCTTCAAATATATTTTTGAGATCACCACTTAAAGATACCGAAGAAGAGCTGAGAGTAGACTCCATCTTAGAGATACGATCATCCAATGAATAAAGAGTCTCTCTCAAATTCATAAACTTATTCTCAAATTCAGATTTAAGTTTTTAGATTGATCATCAAATAGAACTTTGAGTTGCTGTAGCTGTTGATCTGAGAAACCGGCTGAAGATGATGAAGCTTGAACAAAAGATGGAACAGGGGCTGGAACAGGGGCAGAAGCGGAAGGGCTTGGAGGTGCAGGTGAATGATGCCTGACTGAAGGTCCTGCAGCCTTAACATCAGTAGCTCTTTCTTCTGTCAGTCCTTTCCTCTCCCACTTTCCATTCTTCTTGATAAAACCCATTCTATGAATGGTGGCCAAGCTATAAAAATCAGTATGACGCAGATTCCTCATAGGCTCATTGTCCGAAATCACTACACCTTGGCTCAGAAAAATCTTTGTAAGGATCATTCCATAGGGCAGACTAGACTTTCTTTTCCCTCCACAGTCTGCTATGTACCATAGTATCATACTGGGAAGGTTTATAGGCTTGTCTGACACAATGACATCCATCACAAAGATATCTCTTTCCGATACATAGTCAAATCTTCCGGTCTTAGGAAAGAGTATCCTACTACAGATATTATGTAATAATCTCAATTCTAATGAAAGCTGGTTGGCAAATACCTCTTCGAATCCGATTACATCCCGATTTAATAACCTCGCAAGAGCGGAACTGCGGTCTTCTGAAGAAAAGGTGGCAGTGCCAGATAATGGAAGATCCAACAGTCTAGAAAGGAGCTCGACAGTTACAGAGATTCTATGACCTCTCACATTGCTAACAAGGCCGTGATCTTCTCTAGACAGATTTTTGTAGAATTCCTTAACCAGTGAGGGATAGGTCGGGCAATCTAGGGAACATACTTTCTCCCATCCCATCTCAATCAGTTGTCTCCCAACAAGAAAACCCTCAGCTTCAAACAATTCGAAATCTACCTTTCTACCCGTTGTTATAATCCTATCTGCTAATCTATCTACCTGTGTGAAAGCAGCAGCAGGTGAAGCAGTCGAAGTAGAAGAAGAAGATGAAGAATCAGAGCTGGGTGACGGCTCACGCACGGGACGCCTCACGGTTTTCCTAACGGCTCGCTTCCTTTTGACGCCGGCCGCACAGAGGTTGGAACCACGTGTTTTGGGAGCCATTTGTCGATTGGAAGTGCCAAAAAGGGATTCTAGGAAGTTTGGAAGGTTTGGAGGAGTTTTGAGAGAGTATTTTGAAGGATTGGGAATTTTGAGATGAACGGCGAGTCGACTCTGCCCTAGATAAATCAACCTGGGACCACTTCGAGTCGGCTCGCGCAAATCCAGGGTCGATTCCGGACAGACACAGAAAGTCATCCCGACTTGGAGTCGACTCGCGCCGAAGAGGGGTCGACCCGAGAGTTTCAGTCGAAACCAGGAGTCGACTCCGATACGCACCGAGTCGGCTCCGAAACCATTTCAGACCAAAAACATGAAATTTCTGAAATGTGTCCAGAATATGATCCTAAAAATTGATAAAATAATCATTGAACATGAGTGAATCAATTAGATATGAATTCTAGATAAGATTTCCTTAAAGATCAAAGATTTGAAGGAATCTTAGATAAAGTCTCCTTAGGGGTTTCAAATTCATCCTAATGGATCACAAATACCTAACTCTCCTCTAAGATAACAGAATCTCTCTTCATTTAAAGGTTTAGTAAATATGTCAGCTAATTGTTCTTCAGTGTTAACATATTCAAGACATATTTCTTCATTAGTTACATGTTCTCTTATAAAGTGATATCTGATTTCTATGTGTTTAGTTCTTGAATGTTGAATTGGATTTTTAGTTAAATTAATTGCACTTGTGTTATCACATTTTATGGGTGTCTTATTAAGTGTGATACCATAGTCTTCAAGTTGTCGCTTAATCCATAGGATTTGCGCACAGCAACTTCCAGCCGCTACATATTCAGCTTCAGTAGTTGATAATGCAACTGAATTTTGCTTTTTGCTAAACCATGAGATTAAGTTACTTCCTAAGAAATGGCATGCACCACTTGTGCTTTTTCTATCTAGTTTACATCCAGCATAATCAGAATCCGAATATGCAATTAGGTTTAATGTGGAGTCTCTAGAATACCATAAACCTACATTTTTTGTTCCACTTACATATCTTAGTATTCTTTTAACAGCAATTAAATGTGATTCTTTAGGTTCTGATTGAAATCTAGCACATAAACATACAGCAAACATAATGTCTGGTC
>UESW01003092.1:0-31964 GCA_900491605.1 Calamus simplicifolius | reverse complement strand
TGATTGATTCCATTCCAAACTTCTTGAGAATTTCCTTGTGTATTTTGTTTGGTTGATGAAATCCCTCTTTGCTTTGTTTGATTTGTAGTCCATAGGAAGAAATTGAGTTCTCCCATCATGCTCATTTCGAATTCACCCTGCATTAACTTAGCAAATTCTTGACATAAAATTGTTAGTAGCACCAAAAAATATCATCAACATATATTTGTACTACAATAAATCTTTACTTTTTCTTTTCAAAAATAAGGTTTTATCAACATTTCCTCTTATAAAATCATTTTCAATTAAAATTTACTTAATCTATCATACCAAGCTCTAGGTGCTTGTTTCAAACCATATAATGCTTTGTGTAATTTAAAAACATGATTTGAAAATTCATGATCTTCAAAACCAGGTGGTTGTTCAACAAAACTTCTTCATTTATAAATCCATTTAAAAATGCGCTTTTAACATCCATTTGAAATAAATTGATATTCATATGACATGCAAATGCAAGTAATAATCTAATTGCTTCTAATCTAGCTACAAGTGCAAAGGTTTCATCAAAATCAATTCCTTCTTCTTGATTATATCCTTTTGCAACTAATCTAGCTTTGTTTCTAATTACTATGCCATTTTCATCTAATTTATTTCTAAATACCCATTTTGATCCTATTACTGAATGACCTTTAGGTCTATCACTAAGGTCCATACATTATTTCTAGTAAATTGATTTAATTCTTCTTGCATAGCTAACATCCAGTTATTATCTTTTTCAGCTTCTTCAATAGTTTTAGGTTCAATTTGAGATACAAATGCAAGATGATTATTGATATTTCTCATAGATGATCTAGTTCTTATACCTTGAGATGGATCACCTATAATAATTCCTTTGGATGACCATAGGCATATCTCCAATCTCTAGGAAGATCTATATCATTATGATTAATATTGACATCACGTCCTAGAGAATCATCATCTTTAGCTTCTTGTTCATGATCTGAAGATACATCTATATTTAATTTTTTAATATCTCTTTTCAAATGTTTGTATCTTCCTCATCATCAATCTTTTCTGAACTTGATGCTAAAGACTCATCAAAACTATATGAATAGATTCTTCTACTATTAAGTTTTTCTTGTTAAATACTCTATAGGCTTTACTAGTTGTTGAATATCCTAAGAATATGCCTTCATCAGATTTGCATCAAATTTTTAAGATTATCTTTACCATTATTATGAATAAAACATTTACAACCAAATGCATGAAAATACTAATATTGGTTTTCTATTATTCCATAATTCATAAGGTGTTTTCTTAAGAATTGGCCTAATTAGGGCTCTATTAAGATGTAGCATGCCGTGTTATAGCTTCCGCCCAAAAGTATTTTGGTAGGTTACTTTCACATAGCATGGTACGGGCCATGTCTTCTAAGTCCTATTTTTCTTTCAACTACTCCATTTTGTTGTGGTGTTCTAGGTGCAGAAAAATTATGATGAATTCATTTTCATGCAGAAATTTTCAAATAAGTGATTTTCAAATTCAGTTCCATGATCACTTCTTAGAGACACTATGGTGTTTTTTCTCATTTGTGACTTTCTTGAAGAATTTCAGGAATATCGGAAAGTCTCATCCTTATGAGCTAAAAATAATACCCAAGTGATATCTAGAATAATCATCTACAATCACAAGACCATATTTCTTTCCTCCTAGACTTGTGGTTCTAGTTGGTCCAAAAAGGTCCATGTGAAGTAGCTCTAGTGGCCTAGAAGTTGAAACAACATTTTTAGATTTGAAAGAGTTTCTAGTTTGTTTTCCAAATTGACATGCATCACAAATTTTATTATTTTCAAAATCTAAGTTTGGAAGTCCTTTAACTAAATCCATTCTAATTAATTTTGAAATAAGGTGTGTGCTTGCATGACCTAATCTACGATGCCACAACCAACAATCTCATTTATATTAGCATTATCAGCAACTAGGCAATGATTACTAGTAGATAATTGTCTAAATCAACCAAGTAAACATTGCCATTTCTATAACCCGTAAATACAATGCTATTATCAATGGGATAGAAACAGTGCATATAGAAGATTCAAATGAAACTTTAAACCTTTATCACATAATTGGCTAATGCTAATTAAATTATGCTTCAAACCATCAATATAAAGTACATTATCAATATAGAGGGAGTTATTTGAACTTTACCAAATCCCATAATTTGGCCTTTACCATTGTCGCCAAATGTAACAACTCCACCTTTCTTTTCTTCAAGGGTGATGAATTGATCTTTGTCACCCGTCATATGTCTTGAGCAGCCACTATCAAGGTACCACTTTTTCTTTGATCTTTTGGCTACAAGACATTCCTGCAACATAATTTAAACTTTATGTTTAGGTACCCAAGCTTTCTTGGGTCCTTCATGGTTAGTAGCAATAAGAATTGTTCCTTTCGGAACCCAAATTTTCTTTCTTTTAATGTTTAATTTTTCATTATTACTTATTGTTTTGCACTCAAAAGTTTTATGTCCTTTTTTATTACATTTAAAAAGTAATATTACTTTGGTTAGCTTTTACAAAAATATTCTTCAATGATTTTTTTTTCTTAATGTGTTATACCTAAACCAGCTTTGTCAAAAACTGCTTTTTGACTATCTAAAATCATATTTAGTTTAGTTGAGCTTAGAGTAAATTTCTCAACAATATCTTTATACTTTTTAACATCTTTCTTAAGAAAATCATTTTCATTAGAGATTGATTCTTTTTCTTTAATTAGTTTTATTTTCAGATTTTACTAAATCAATCTTATGAACACAATCATTCTTTTCATTAAGAAGTGTTTCCATTTTATCTTTTACTCTTTGACTACAAGATTAATTCATTTTTCTCTTTAATTAAATTTAAGTTTTCAGTTTTCAAGGATTTGTGTTTCTTTTTAATGCTTTGAAATCAATCATCAATTCATTGAAAGCTTCAAACATTTCATCAAATGTAAATTCATCATCGGGGGTTTCGGTACTCACCTCTTCGTTGTCGTCCGCCATAAAGCAAACATTAGCAACTTCTTTTTGTTCTTCTTCTTCGGAAGAAGACTCTTCACTGTCAGTCCAAGTTGCCATGTAGGCCTTTTTCTTTTTCTTGTAGGCTTTCTTAAGTAAAGGACAGTCATATCTAAAATGCCCTGGCTTTTTACATTCATAACATACTAAGGGCTCTTTCTCTTTGTCCTTTTCCTTTTTCTTATCCTTTTCTTTTTCTCCTTCCATTTTTGATACAAATCTCTTCTTGTGGAAGGGCCTCCTTCTTTGCATAAATTTCTTGAATTTCCGAGCAAGGAGGGCTGTCTCGTCATCATCATCATCTTCATCATCGTTGCTGCTTACTTCCTTTTCTGCAGCTTTGAGGGCGATGGTCTTCTTCTTTCTTGACTCATCCTCATTGACATGTTGTTTAACTTGAAGCTCATGAGTCATCAGCGAACCAAGAAGCTCTTCCAATGGTAGGATGTTCAGATATTTGGCTTCTTGTATGGCTGTTACCTTGGCTTCCCAAGTCCTTGGAAGTGACCTAAGAATTTTGCGAACAAGCTCAGAGTTAGTATAGACTTTTCCAAGACTTTTTAAACCATTCACAAAATCAGTGAATCTAGTGAACATGCATGTGATGGTTTCATTTTGTTCCATAGTAAATAATTCATATTTATGAACCAAAATATTTATCTTTGATTCTTTTACTTGGTTTGTTCCTTCATGTGTTATTTCCAACCTATCCCAAATTTCTTTTGCGGAATTACATGTTGAGATTCGGTTGAATTCATTAGAGTCTAAGGAACAATACAAAATGTTAATGGCTTTAGCATTTAGTTGTGCCATTCTCCTATCATTATCATTCCAATCCCTTTCGGGCTTAGGAACAATAGTGCCATCTATTACGTGTGTGGGTGTACTAGGTCCATTTATTATTACTCCCCACAATTCATATCAGAAGCTTGAATGAATATTCTCATTCTAGCTTTCCAATATGAATAGTTGGTTCCATTAAATAAAGGAGGTCGATTCGTAGAATGACCTTCAGCAAAACATGAACCACTTTGTGTTGCCATAAGGATCTTTAGCCCTTGATCGTGAGATCAAATTCTAAATGAGCACTTGCTCTGATACCAATTGTTGGCCCAGATGGCAACCCAAGAGGGGGGGTGAATTGGGTTCTTAAAAATTTAAGACTTTTTGAAATGTTTTAAACAGATTTATTTAAGATGTGCAAGTGAGAGAAATTAACTAAGAAGCAATGCACAAACAGATATAAGAGAGATAGAGTAAGAGACAATTGAGCATGGCAAACACAAGGTTTTATAGTGGTTCGGCGCAACCAGCACCTACGTCCACTCACAAGATTCACTTGGGTCCACACTATAATCTCCCTAGATTACAGCCAAGTTGTTTTCCAGGCTCACAACTCAACCTTGTTGTTTTTCCGGGTGCACAACGAACCCAGCTGGTTTTACACGGGCTTACCAGTACAAAACCCTACACGTTGTTTTTTACGGGCTCACAACTAACCCAACACAAGCACTCCGGCTTGCAACGAGGTATAATAACCTCCACTGATTCAATCCACTGATTGAATCAGCAAACAACCAATAATAATAGAGTTTAAATATTGAAATGCTCCCCTTGAGCGAATATACAAATAAAGTATAAAAGGGTAAGAAAAGCCTGATAAGATTGCAGATGGTTGTGGCTTTGGCTTTCTTCCTTCTCCTCTTTAACTCCTCTTGAAGTATTGAATCAGGCCTCAGCAAGATTCTTGACTGTTTGAAAACTTTGGAGTTGAGATGAAGCTTTTCTCCTTTGTTGAATGTTGAAAATCCTTCGATTTGATCTTTGAAAAGCTTGTGGATTTCTTTTTGACTCTAGTGGATTGATGAGAGGAGTAGACGGAACTTCCTCTTTGATTTCACTCCTTTTGAATCACTCTATTTTGAACTAGAAGATTTTTCTATGAAAGCTCTGTTCTTCCCTCTTTTTGAAAGATATTCTTTTTTCTCTTTTTGATTTTTTCTGGATTACTTTGATTTGAAAAGAGCTCCTCTATTTATAGATTCTGCAAGAATATATCCGTTAGAGACAAAGAAAAATAGCCGTTAATCAAAAAACTAACCGTTGGAGCTGAGTTGGCATCCGTAAAAATTTCGCCCAGATTTGCTGGAGTCGACTCATGCTTTTCCCGAGTCGGCTCGAGCTCGTCTTACCAAAAATAGAAATGTTTATAAAGGTTAGGGGTCGACTCGCCAAAAGTAAAGTGTCGACTCCTGAAAGTCGGGAGTCGACTCGTGAAAGGCTTGGGGTCGACTCGCGAAGTGCTCAGAAAAACACTCTTCTGGTGTCTGAGCGGAGTCGACTCGCACAGTCAAGGAGTCGACTCAACAGAATCAGGGGTCAACTCGACAAATTTCGTGGGTCGACTCGACACAGATGCACATTTCTGTACACTGAGCGGAGTCAACTCTGAAACTCAGGAGTCGGCTCCGGAACGTATCAAAAATCAGAAACTTTTCTGATTGATATTAAAATCGTTCCAGATTCATTTTAATTCATTGTTTTGACTTGAATTCAATAAAATTGACATTAATAATTGACTCAAGAACTATTCCAAAACTCATTGAATAAAACATGAATTATAAAATTTCTTTTTGAAAGTTTAAACATTGAGCTAAAGGTTACTTTCAAAATTGATTAAAGTCAAGCTTTAACATTCTCATTGATTGTTCAAAATAAATTAGTTGCTCATTTAAGTAAGCTCATTATATCTTTTAATGAACTCAAAAGCTTTTAGTAATCATCAAAATCAAAAGGATTGGATCATGTAGTTTTTCAATAATCTTCCAACAATTTCTCTTCACCTTTTAGTCATTCTGAACATCTTTTTTGAGTTCCATGGCTGTTGATGTAATGTGAGGGTGGCAAAAAGGTTAACAGATAATATAAAAAGTAGATACCTTCTCTTAAGTGGAAG
The DNA here is from genome assembly GCA_900491605.1 of Calamus simplicifolius. Taxonomy (NCBI): domain Eukaryota; kingdom Viridiplantae; phylum Streptophyta; class Magnoliopsida; order Arecales; family Arecaceae; genus Calamus; species Calamus simplicifolius. Next base: position 25,971 of record UESW01003092.1, on the reverse strand, counting down.
TTTATTGAATTAATAGTTCCCTATTAAATTTGTTTCACAAGTTATTTTTTGTGTATGAAGGAATATCTATCTTAACCATCAGATAGCAATCTAATAACTAAAATTTTGGGTCAATTATCTTAATTGACCATAAATTTATAGCATAATTTGGACTAGGTTTGTGTTGGATGGGATTAAGAGCTTGCTGCTAAATTACAAATTATGGTTGGCTGAGTTAATTAGACTGCTGGCCTTCTTATCAGTTCGGATTAGGTTCGACTCAAACCCTTTCTAAAACACAATCTAAAATTGGGACTCTAAGTCACATGTTGGGTCATGTCCAAGTTCAGGTCAAACCATTAAATAACCAATCTCAGTCTGGTTACTCTAAACCAACTTGCATGCTAATTAAAGTCTAAAATGAAAAACATTAGATGACTTAATCTAACTAGCGTTAATGCAAACTAACTTAACCTAAACCTCTTGATTTTAAAATTGCTAATCCATGTACTCATCTCCTTGCCATGTCTGGTTTTTCTTTTTCTTTTTTTTTTTTCAGGTTGGGAATTATTAAGACTAACATTTGTAGACTAAACATGCAATATGATTCAGCCATGTTTCTACTAAGGGTTTTACGTGGCCAAAAAGTTGAAGCTCTTTGTTAATAGGTGTTGTCGCCAAGTCACGTTCCTCCAATGCCAGAAAACAGAGGTCCTCCTCCTCGAAGAAGCTCCTGCAAAAAAGTCCCTGGAGATCGGTTGCATCGGTGGGGACCCTCCGACACTCAAGTAAGCGACTTGGGAACAGTGAAGAAAAGAGCTAGTAGAAAGATATCTAGAGAGCTTGAGTTCATATCCCTTTCCTCAATGTGACTATTGGTTTTTTATACCTGTTCGAAGGTCTTTTTTTTCCACTTCAGAAGGTGGCTGATTTCAAGGTGCCATTGTCCGGTAGCGGATAGGTGGCCAGGCTGACAGTGACAGGTCGCAACCGATATTGAGCATGTCAGAGATGTCTTGTTCCGCTAGCTACCTGCCAAGCGCGGCGCCCCAGATGGCAGATGGGCCTAATCGCATCAGGCATGCTCCATTACGGGTTGTGGCCACGCGCAGTTGCAGATGGCTAATGGGTCATGTAGCCGCTGCAGGCAATTGGTGGGCCACGTGGTCGTGTCAGGCGGCTCGAGATAGTGGGGTCTTGAGGTCCGAGGCCAAGAAGACCTGAGGCCCAAGGCCTTAGGGACCCGTAATTTGAGGCCGAAGGGACGAAGCCCAAGGGGACCCCGGGTCCGAGGCCGAGGGGACTCCAGGTTCGAGGCCAAGGGAACTTCAGGTCCGAGGCTGAGAGGACATGAGGTTCGAAGCCGAGGGACTCCAGGTCTGAGGCCGAGGGGATATGAGGTCCGAGGCCGAGAGGACTCCGGATTCGAGGCCAAGGCCGAGGGGGCCTCAGAGGTCGAGGCAGGGGTTTCGTCAGTTGCCTCCTCCGGCAACTTTGACGTAGCCTGATCAGCCACATCAGATGCCCCCTCGCCCCTGAGGCGGAGTGGGCCCACCCCTACGAGGCGAAAGGGGCACACGCTCCCAGGTGGTTGTTCCCGACATCCTGCCAATTGCAAAGGAGCACGTGTCCTTGGATGCAGCGATGCCTTAGCGCGGGCGACTCGGGAGCTGAAGCGCCACTGTCTGTCCACCATCAGATCTATGGAAATCTTCCTCGAAACAGGAGTGTCCTCTTGGAGCCCTCGAAGAGCAACCATCACCATTGCCATCATGGTGCTGACATCAGCGATGCTTCGCAATTGATCGAAGGTGCAGCGCCCCACGCGCCGAGCACCTGCCGAGGCGGCACCGCCTATAGCGGGGTCCGTGTGGCCGGTTAGGTAAGGCGGGACGATTCAAAAATTGATAAATTGGAGGAAAGCGCTCGAGGCCGACATTCTGTGCTTCTGATATCTTCTTCCTCCAGCTCTCCCGTTTTCGTCTTCCTCCCGAGAATCTGCTCCCGCTGTTTCCCCCCTAATCCAGGTCAGTCCTTTGATCATTTTTATTTCCCTTTCCAGCTTTCCCATGGCTTCTTCTTCGTCCCGGTCTTCTTCTGCTCCCGAGGATCGTATTTCTTCCTCAGGACTTTGAGCTTCTCCGTCTCCCGCACGTTCTTGGCCATCTTCCTCCACCCCCTTCGAGGACCATGTTCTTCTTGCTCAATGGCGAGTCACCGGCCGGGCTCCTGCTAGGAGTCGCCCTTAGGATAGGTTTTAGCCTACCCTATCACCCCTTCTTCCTTAACCTTCTCGATCGATACTCCCTGACTCCCGCCCAGTTGGTCCCGAACTCCGTTCGGACCATCTGTGGTTTTATTGTGCTCTACCATTTTCATGGCATCGAGCCCAGGACCTTACTCTTTCGCTATTGCTATATCCTCCGGCAGCAGTCGGGTTGGTGGTTGTTTCAGCCTCGGCCCGGCCGAGTCCTCAAGCTTGGCCTTCCTTCGTCTGTCAAGGAATGGAAATTCTATTTCTTCTTCGCTGACCTTGAGGGAGTGAAACTGAGGTGGGGGGATCCGGACCTGAGGCCAAACAAGGACTCGTCAGTGTCCCGGGGGACAGGGAAGCACTAGGGCAGCTGCTGACAGTCGAGGTCCCGTGGTGCAACCAACTTCTATCGGAGGACAACCTCCAGCTCGCGGGCGTCTCTTCCCGGAATGGTGAGCGGCTGCAAATTCTGCTCATTAGCCTGCTTCTTTTCTTCCTCTCTCTTTTTTTTTACCGGTCCTGATCGGCTCTGACCTGTGCAGATATGAGGCCGCTGACCGAGATGCTGATGAAGGCGATCGCCAAGAGACGAAGGGCCCAGACCAAGGCGGGAAGGTCAAAGAAGCCGCACCCTCAGGCTCCTCTCCCTCCGGCCGATAGCCGACGGGTGAGTGTGGGGGCCGGCCTTCATCCCCTTGGCCATCCATCCCGCCAAGCGCCCCGTTGGCAGCCCCAGAGGTCGACTTGACCGCCGACACCCCATCGGAGCCGCGAGCCGCAGCAACCCTCCCGAGCGCCGAACCGATCGCCGTAGGAGTCAGGCCGTCGGAGCCTGTGACCGAGCCACCACTGGAGGAGGGTTTGCTCGCGGACAGAAGCGCGGCGGCATCAAGCCCCTCAGCCTCGTCCAACCCCGAAGGGAGAAGGGCAAGGACAGATCGCCTGTGAGTGTCCCTCGCCTACAATGGTCGCACCACCGAGCGATTGATGGCGAAGGTGTGCCTGCCAGAGCTCCAAGCGGAGTTCCGCCGGTTGAATGCCCCAGCTATTTTTTAAGATGCCTTCGCGGCACATCTTTGGGTATGTAATTCTCTCTTTTTCCAGCTCTATTTTTGTTTATTTTTGCTTTTGAGTACTAACCAGAGTCTTTCTTGTGCATGCGGTCAATTCCCTATCGGCCCTGAGGGACACCGCCCTCAAGAGCCATCGTGTTCATCAAGTAACCCTGGTTGCTGTGGCCAGGGCCGAGGAGGCCGAAGGCGCTCTGGAGGCAGCCTGTCGGGAGGTTGAGACGACCAAAAGGGTATTGGGGACTGCCCAGAAGGAGGCTGAGGAGATGGCCAAGACCTTGGCGCTCCTCCAAGCAGAGGTGGAGGAGGCCAGGCGGTAGGGGGCGACCGACCTGGGGCGCGCTCGTGCCACCGAGGCCGAGCTGGCGGCCTGTCGACTCTGATTTGAGATGGCGACCGAGGAGGCCAAGGAATTCGAGGGCCGGGCAGAGGGCGCCGAAGAGATTGCGCGGAGGGCCGATGGCCAAGCCGCTGATGCCTCAGCCCGAGCAGAGGAGGCCCTGCGGAGGGCCGAGGAAGCCGAGGAGAGGGCTGCAGCGGCGGAGCTTGCAGCGACCGAGTCCATGGAGCGTTTCGGGGCTCCATTGCCTTCGCCGAGGAGGTCGCGGAGGGCTCCGCCGATGCCTACCTCCAGGGCTTCCACGACGGGAAGGAGAAGGCTGCGCAAGTCTCCGGGATTGCCAACCTTCGGGGCCTCAAGCCAGATGCCTGTGAAGAACCAAAAGATGCTCCGGTAAATGGGTCGAAGCCAGCGGATGTCTAAGAGCCCTTCGTCGAGCATTTGTTTCTTTTTCCTTTTCTGTATGGAAGTCCAACTTGGTCGGCATTTTGTACACTTTTTGAAAGAGTAATGAAAGTTCTCCTTTTGAGATTTGTTCGATGACCACTTTGTAATGTACCCTCACTTTCAACTTGTCATCATAGGACCCTCAAGGGCTGCATTGTCACTAGGGGATATTGTTCGTCTGCTCACTGCAAGCAAATCCATGACTTAGCTTCTACATAGGGCCGGACCCTAGTAGGGACACTGAGGTTTAACTCGGAGCTTCCCTCAGTGAACTTGAGGTCGACGCACAGGTGCGAGCCTCGAGCTGCCATCGGGACTCCAGAACGGTCCGAAACCGTTCCTCAGCGTAGTCGACCTTCTACTCCCTGTGCTGACCGAGACAGGGCCTTGGGGCCGACCTGGCCTTAGGCTTTCGGTGCTGATGGTACAGTGGTCTTGAAGTACCAAGCTGGCCTCAGGCTTTTGAGTGCCGATGGTACATCAGGCTTAAAGTGTCGAGCCGGCCTCAGGCTTTTGAGTGCCGATGGTACATCAGGCTTTGAGTGCCGATGGTATAAGTGCCAAGCTGGCCTCAGGCTTTTGAGTGTCAATGGTACATCGGGCTTGAAGTGCCGAGCTGGCCTTGGGCTTTTGAGTGTCGATGGTATATCAGGCTTGAAGTATCGAGCTGGTCTTGGGCTTTTGAGTGCCGATGATACATCAGGCTTGAAGTGTCGAGCTGGCCTCGGGCTTTGAGTGCCGATGGTACATCGGGCTTGAAGTGCCAAACTGGCCTCGGGCTTTTGAGTGCCGATGGTACATCAGGCTTGAAGTTTTGAGCTGACCTCAGGATTTTTGGCTGAAAAGATGGGTTGCTCGACCACATTTTTATTAGTATAAAATATGGGACATGTAAGTCCAAAGAATACAAATAATTCGCCCAATGTAAAGGAGTACATTACTGGTAGTACCGATGGAGGTTGTCAGAGTTTCAAGTCCAAGGGAGTGACTTTCCATCCAGTCCTTCGATTTGGTATGCTCCATGGTGGAGGACTTCGGTGACTCGATAGGGTCCTTCCCAATTTGATGACAGCTTGCCTCCTTCTGTCGGCTTCGAGACTTCGGCCCATCTAAGGACTAGGTCTCCTGGCAAGAATGTTCTGGGACGGACACAAGCAATGTAATACCTGGCGGTTTGCTATCGGTAGGCAGCCATACGGAGTTACGCTCGGTCACGTACCTCCTCCACAAGGTCGAGGTTGGCTCGCAGCTGGTTTGAGTTATCCTCCTCGTCGTACGACTTCATTCGGGGACTTGGGATGCCAATCTCCATGGGGATGATGGCCTCAGACCCGAAAATAAGGCTGAAGGGGGTCTCACTGGCAGGAGCTCGTGACATCGTATGGTAGGCCCATAGTGTAAGGAGAAATAGTCTCCGAGGCATGCATATTTTAAAAATTGATAACTATTATCATTGCGGAAATTAAAAGATTACATATTAATCTATCTAATATGCATCAAGATCATATCTTTGCCTATATATTTAGGATCGTTTGATCTAAAATATGCATATAAAAATATCAAGATCATATCTTGATCTTCAAGATGACTAGTCACACTATTATCATGAAGCCTGCCTTAAGATCTAGGGATCAAATCACTTACCTTAAGAACAGTAGGTAAATCCTTATTGCTCTACAGCCGTTCAATCGTCCGGCCTCTAGTATCGTCCACGCGAAGCCCCGAATGATCAGATTTCTGGAGTGTTAGCTCACGGAAAAATAGCTTTGCTGATCTTGAATCCTCTCACTTGAATCTTCCTCCAAGATCCATCAGGCTTCCGCTAATACCAGAATCACCAGGATTTTCTATTCTAATATTTTAGAATTACAATCCACGACAATTTAGAATTACAATCCACGACAAATCGTGTATTGTTGTTCTATTTTTTGTTCTATGTTCTCTGGTGAGGGAATGCCCTCTATTTATAGTCTAGATTTAGCCTTGACATTTAATTCTGACATTTAAGAATCTGTCGTTTGGAAAAAGCGAAGAGACGCCGAAGGAGCGGCGCTTGGTTTAATTCCGATGTTCGGAGAAAACCAAGGAGTCGCGGCGTTTGGTTTAGTTTCGTCGTTCGGAGAAAACCAAGGAGTCGCGGCGTTTGGTTTAGTTCCGTCGTTCGGAGAAAACCAAAGAGACGAGGGATAAATCCGACGTTCGGTAAATAAATGTCATGCATTAAATTCTATCTCATGAGATGAGATTTTAGCCATCTCATCATATGAGAACCATATTCGAGAGGTTTGGGTTCTGATCTGAATTTATTTGACTTAACCCATATAGATCATGGTCCAAGCCCAAATCAAATTTGGCTAGTCCTGAATCTATTTAAATTCAAATCAAGTCTAATTTCAAATCAATATTTGAAATTGTCTTGTCCTTCTAATAGACTTAAACCAAATTGAATCTTATTCAATTGTACTTAACCCAATTGAGATAATTCAATCAATCAAATTGATTAATTAAATCATATACGATTCTCAATCGTTGATCAGCAAATAGATCATCCTAGGAAACTTCTATGCGTGTGACTCTCTAGGTTCGAGCCTAAGCCGGTAGCATAGAAACAACTTTCTATACTAATCGATGTGCCCATCTAGCAATGGAACCTGACGTCTGGATAGGTCGAAGAGTTGCCGAGCAAACTCCAAGAACCCTAAGAAATAGTTACCGTATAATTCATCCTCTTGACCACAAATGCTAAGGATGGCTTAAGAGCTTGTCAACTCTAAATAGCAAATCCATAAAGTGATTTCAACTTTAGTGATCATGTGACTTTCACATGAAGTGCCTTGGCCAAGGTCTTGCTAAATTGAAACACAAGCATTTTTCCTTTTAATGGGATAGGTCAAATTCCATCTTGATCCACAACTGACTACCACAAGTACTTGACTGCACCCAGTAACCTTTCTTAGTACAATGAGTTTCTTGTAAGCCACTGGTTGTGATCTTCAGGTCTGAAGAATACTTATACCTATATTTTCTCGGATTAACTCTTGACAGCAGAGTATCCGGAAATGAGTCACGTTCGGTGAAATGTACTCCTACACTCTCACCTGTATATCATACCTGTGTCTCTACACTCCTTGGTTAAGAGGATAACCAACAAATGTGATATACAACGTCCTATAATTGATAGTACTATGGCCCTGTCATAGTATATCATTTGGTCGCGAACTCTTTTAAGGACCTTCTAAGATAAATCCTCCTTTATCGTGAGGAAGATCCTAAGGGCTTCATTACTTTCAGGAGTATTAAGAAGATGTTCTTGTAATGAATAAACAATAACTTTTATTAATATATCAATTTATATACAATTTACATCAGCACAATCATCAAATAATTGGCTTTAGGATACAATTTCAACAAACTCCCACTTAGCCTAAAGCCACTCATTACAGTATCTAATACCCATCTTCAACTTATAGTTGTCAAACTCCTTGATGCTGAGTGCTTTAGTAAATGGGTCACCTAGGTTTTCCTTTCCATCAATCTTCTGAATATTTATGTCACCTCGGTCTACTATCTCTCGAATAAGATGAAATCGGCGCAGTATGTGCTTGGTAAGCTGATGTGCTTGTGGTTCCTTTGCTTGAGCTATGGCACCAGTGCTGTCACTGTATAACAGGACTGGTTCATCTATGGAAGGTATCACTCCAAGCTCGGAGATGAACTTTCGTAGCCACACAGCTTCTTTCGCAGCATCTGATGCAGCGATGTACTCTGCCTCGCACACCGAATCTGCCACTGTATGTTTCTTGGAACTTTTCTAGCAAACAGCTCCATCATTTAGGATAAACATGAAACCCGATACACTTTTGCTATCATCATGATCTGATTGAAAACTGGAATCAGTATATCCAACAAGTTTCAAATCAGACTCTCCATAGACTAACCACTGGTCCTTAGTATTTCTCAAATACTTAAGGATTGTCTTAACAACTTGCCAGTGTTTTTCTCCTGGATCAGATTGGTATCTACTCACTACTCCTAGTGAGTATGTCATATCTGGTCTTATACATGTCATGATGTACATAATCGATCATACTGCCAAAGCATATGGAATTCGACTCATACGTTCTCTTTCATTAGGAGTTGTCAGACAATCCTTCTTAGAAAGATGAATTCCACGGCCTATCGGAAGATAGCCTTTCTTGGAATTCTCTATGCTAAACCTCTTTAGTACTGTGTCAATGTACGTAGATTGGGATAAGCCTAGCATCCTCTTAGATCTATCTCTATAGATCTTCATCCCTAGGATGTATGATGCTTCTTCTAGATCTTTCATGGAGAATGTGATGATAACCATGTCTTTATTCCTTGTAATGCAGAGATATCATTCCCGATTAAGAGAATATCATCCACATATAATACAAGAAATATAATAACAAAATTGTTAGCCCATTTATAAATGCAAGGTTCTTCTTTATTCTTAATAAAGCCATAAGATTTGATCACTTTATCAAATCGTATGTTCTAACTCCTTGATGCTTGCTTAAGTCCATAAATAGACTTCTGTAGCCTGCACACTTTAGACTCGTCTTCAGATATAAAACCTTCAGGCTGTATTATATACACCTGTTCTTCTAAATCACCATTTAGAAAAGCGATTTTAACATCCATCTGCCAAATCTCATAATCGAAGTGTGCTGCTATAGCTAGCATAATCCGAATGGATTTCAGTATTGCCACAGGAGAAAATGTTTTATCATAGTCAATACCATAACGTTGAAGATACCCCTTGGCAACCAGACGTGCTTTATAGGTCTCTACCTTTCCGTCTGTGCCTCTTTTCCCCTTAAAAACCCATTTACACCCTATGGGTTTTATCCCTTCGGGTGGGTCAACTAATATCCATACATTATTGTCCTTCATGGAATCAAGTTCGGATTTCATGGCATCAAGCCATTTATTAGAGTCAGTCCTTTGCATAGCATCCATATAGGTGATCGGATCCTCGTTGTTCTCATCGAGTTCAACAGGATCATCGTTCTGGACCAAGAAACCCAAGTATCTATCCGGTTGATGTGGTACTCTACCAAATTGCCTTAATGGTGCATCTAAAATGGGTTTTGAGTTTGATCTAATCAACTCAGATTCTAGGGGTTCACTAGTTTGTGTTGTTCCTTCTACTTGATGAACTTCCTCAAGTTCAACATTAGAGCTATTTTTTTCCTTCACTAAGGAACTCCTTTTCAAGAAAAACTGCTCTATTACTAATGAACAACTTTTGTTCTTCAGTATTGTAGAAGTAATATCCTTTTGTTTCTTTCGGATAGCTGATGAAAAAATATTTGTCAGATTTGGGTTCAAGTTTATCTGATTTTGCACGTTTCACATAAGCCAGACACCCCCAGACTCTCAGATAGGTAATAATCGGTTTATGTCCATACCACATCTCATGTGGAGTTTTAGAAACAGACTTAATTGGAACCTTATTAAGAATATGACAAGCTGATTCTAATGCGTATCCCCAAAATGATATTGGCAAGCTTGCAAAACTCATCATGGACCGAACCATGTCTAACAGAGTTTGATTCCTTCTTTCCGATACACCGTTATGTTGCGGTGTTCCAGGAGGAGTCCATTGGGAGAGAATCTCATTCTCCTTTAAATATGTCACAAATTCATTGGAAAGGTATTCTCCTCCTCGATCTGATCGAAGGGTCTTAATACATTTTCCTGTTTTTTTTTCTACTTCTTTATGATATAGTTTGAACATTTCAAACGATTCAGATTTATGTCGCATAAGATAGACATAACCGAACCTAGAAAGGTCGTCTGTAAATGTTATGAAGTAGTAGTATCCACCTTTGGCACAAGTACTCATTGGTCTACATACATCAGTATGTACTAGACCCAATAGCTTTTTGGCTCTTTCACCTTTTCCAGTAAAAGATGACTTGGTCATTTTACCAAGAAGACATGATTCACAGGTAGTTAATGATTCACAATCATTAACTCGAAGGATGCCCTCCTGAGTTAACATGTTTAATCTGTTCTTGTTGATATGACCCAGTCGATGGTGCCAAAGATGAATATCTGTGACATCAGTTGTTCTAGGGCGCTTACTTGATTAGTACACTACATTCACAGGCTTTGATAATATAAATGCCATTAGATAAATGCCCAGTCATTACAGTGACTCCATTCATAATGATATTCAAAGTAACATCCTTTATTGAAATTTCATAATTATTTTTGGCCAGAAGGCCTACAGAAATTATGTTCAATAAGAACGTTGGGCAAAAATGATAATCATTTAGTATAATGATATTTCTATTGAAAACTATTTCAAGAACTCCTAATGCCAGTACTGGAACTAATCTTCCATCGCCGACATTTAGGAATCTTTCATTGTCCTCAAATCTTCTAATGACCTGTAGTCCCTGCAATGAATTGCAAATGTTAAAAGGACTCTCGGTATCCAATACCCAGGTCTGATTATCATATATAGAAAAATTACAAGGTGTTATCATATAAATACCTTGTTGAGCAACATCTTGCTCCTTTTTCTTCTTTGGCCTGTTTGGATCAAGTGTGGCAATGTAAAGAGGACAGTTCCTCTTCCAGTGCCCTTGCATCTTGCAGTGAAAGCATTCAGCTTGACTTTTATCAAATTTCTTCTTCTGCATCCGACCCCTTATAGATGTCCTAGCATGTTGCACCATTTTATTATTCTTTTTCTTCTTCCCTTTCCCAAAGGGTTTACGCCCTACCTTAGATCCTTCAACCACGTTAACCAAACCATTAGAGAGCTGGTTATCCTTCTCAAAGTTCTGTAACAACCCCAACAAACCGTGGTAGTTGACTGCAGGCTTTGTCATTCAAAAATGAGTAAGGAAAGGTCGGAAGGATGGAGGCAAGGAATTTAGGATCGCATCTTTTCCCAACTGCTCATGTAAGGGAAAGCCGAGCTTGCTTAGGAGTTCTATCTTCTCGGTCATGTACAATACATGATCAGTGATAGGAGATCCATCTCTCATTCGAGCATTGAAAATAGCACAACTAGTCTTGTGCCTTTCAACATCGTCGGGTGTGCCGAAAGATTCATTCAACGCTTGAATGATTTCTTCTGGCTGAGCATTCTCGAACCGGCGACCGAATTCATCGTTCATTGCTGCTAACATGATACAACGCATGCTAGTTCTATCATTGAGCCACTTCTGATAAGTGTCTCTCTCAGAACTTTGGGTGTTTGCATCAGGTATCTTTGGTGCAGGATTATTCAGAATATATAGAATCCTCTCATGCTCAAGGACGATCTTAAGTTTTCTGAACCAGCTATTGAAATTGGAACCATTCAATTTATCACTATCCAATAGGGACCTTAATGATAAATTAGTGGCCATGTTCTGCATAAGGAAAAACTAAAGTTTATTAGTATATAAATTGATTCAGTCTAAAAACTTGGACTTTAGTCTAAAGATTCTTCCACTGTTTTGTTCAAATTGGCAGCCTCTACACCCCAATTCAAAGAATTATTTTTAATTCTTTAGCGGGCACTAAGATCTACATAAACTACATACAGGCCCAAGTGAAGCTTGGCTAACCCATATGCATCTAAGAGTAGGTTCAAAACCAATTGTTTCCCCAAACAATTCTTAATGTTCAGTTTTGCCCCATGTACCTCTTTCGCAGGCATGAAGTGCCTCCACTGAAAGTTTTGATTAGGTCCAACCATTAAATGATATAATCAGTGTAACCTATCAATAGACAACCAAGCTCGAGTAAAGCTCGGCTCACCTGACTGTTTATTTAATAGTTACGCTGACTTATCATATAATGAATGATAATTCCGATGGTTGACAAGCACCAGGCATAGAGTGCCTCCAATGATTATCAAGACATCGGACTCATTATCACCCACCTTAATGGGAGGCTATGATCTAGTTATCATATAACTATTTCATTTTAAGGACCTAATAATTTTAGAGGATTTTAATAATATGAAGATAAATTGACTAATCAAGTTCTCCCACTGAATCTATGAAATCGGTAGAATGAAACAAGATTAAGTCAGGTTAAGTGGCATCTAAATTAGTCATACTGATATCCTTACAGGCATGGGTCAACCCGAATCAGGTAAATGATCTGAATCATAAATGGTTCACCACAATGACCAGGTGAGAGAGATCGATGGGAGGGATATGCCATTAACTCATTAAAGACGCATCAATACGAGTAGCTCCTAATTAAAAACCATTCGATCGTTGATCCTAGAGCAACTTGCCATTCCACCTTGACATCATATGGTTAACCAATTCTGATTTGACCATCTAATAGATTCATGCTCAACCATGGAGCCTAATCTACTTCCATTTGGTTTAATCAAAGAGAAGGACTTGATCAACTACAACTATTGTTTGATTTAGAGCATTCTTAACATAATCTAATTAGATTTGAACAAATATTCTTTTAGTTTAGTTGATTTAAACCTTAGAGTCTAACCCTTTATGGACCCGATTTAGCTAACCCAAATGATTAAATATATGATATGTTAACATGAAATATATTTAATCAAGCATAATGTTACTACTCATAATTCCTATATTTAGATCATATCTAAAAAAAAATTTATGAACTAATATTTGACATTCAAATAAAACTCTCTCATAAATATTTGTATGTTTTATAACATAGACATCATGCCATCATATATTATATCTATGTTTTTATACTAAATATGCAAATATTATGGTTTTATACAACATCAATATGTATCAAATATAAAATATCTTTTGAGAGTGTGTGTAATCTATGTTTTGATGCCAAAGCACAATTTAAATTTTCTTTAAACAAAGCATCAACGATAAAACAATCGCACGGCAATATGTCACAGAATACCTCATTGAATGGGTAATTCGGATTTCAATCCACCTGTGACCATATGGCCTTGTGATAAGTTTTAGCCATAATTACACAATTAATGAGATATTAATTTATATGCAATAAATTAGATCATTAACGAAACCATGGCTCTGATACCATTTGTAGGGAGAAATAGTCTCCGAGGCATGCATATTTTTAAAAATTGATAACTATTATCATTGCGGAAATTAAAAGATTACATATTAATCTATCTAATATGCATCAAGATCATATCTTTGCCTATATATTCAGGGTTGTTTGATCTAAAATATGCATATAAAAAGATCAAGATCATATCTTGATCTTCAAGATGACTAGTCACACAATTATCTTGAAGCCTGCCTTAAGATCTAGGGATCAAATCACTTACCTTAAGAACAGTAGGTAAATCCTTATTGCTCTGCAGCCGTTCAATCGTCCGGCCTCTAGTATCGTCCACGCGAAGCCCCGAATGATCAGATTTCTGGGAGTGCTAGCTCGCGGAAAAATAGATTTGCTGATCTTGAATCCTCTTACTTGAATCTTCCTCCAAGATCCACCAGGCTTCCGCTAACACTAGAATCACCAGGATTTTCTATTCTAACATTTTAGAATTACAATCCATGATAATTTAGAATTACAATCCACGACAAATCGTGTATTGTTGTTCTATTTTTGGTTCTATGTTCTCTGGTGAGGGAATGCCCTCTATTTATAGTTTAGATTTAGCCTTGACATTTAATTCTGACATTTAAGAATCCATCGTTTGGCAAAAGCGAAGAGACGCCGAAGGCGCGGCGCTTGGTTTAATTCCGATGTTCGGAGAAAACCAAGGAGTCGCGGCGTTTGGTTTAGTTCCGCCGTTCGAAGAAAACCAAAGAGACGAGGGATAAATTCGACGTTCGGTAAATAAATGTCATGCATTAAATTCTATCTCATGAGATGAGATTTTAGCCATCTCATCATATGAGATCCATATTCGAGAGGTTTGGGTTCTGATCTGAATTTATTGACTTAACCCACATAGATCATGGTCCAAGCCCAAATCAAATTTGGCTAGTCCTGAATCTATTTAAATTTAAATCAAGTCTAATTTCAAATCAATATTTAAAATTGACTTGTCTTTCTAAAGACTTAAACCAAATTGAATCTTATTCAATTGTACTTAACCTAATTGAGATAATTCAATCAATCAAATTGATTAATTAAATCATATACGATTCTCAATCGTTGATCAGCAAATAGATCATCCTAGGAAACTTCTATGCGTGTGACTCTCTAGGTTCGAGCCTAAGCCGGTAGCATAGAAACAACTTTCTATACTAATCGATGTGCCCATCTAGCAATGGAATCCGACGTCCGGATAGGTCAAAGAGTTGCCGAGCAAACTCCAAGAACCCTAAGAAACAGTTACCGTATATTTCATCCTCTTGACCACAAATGCTAAGGATGGCTTAAGAGCCTGTCAACTCTAAATAGAAAATCCATAAAGTGATTTCAACTTTAGTGATCATGTGACTTTCACATGAAGTGCCTTGGCCAAGGTCTTGCTAAATTGAAACACAAGCATTTCTCCTTTTAATGGGATAGGTCAAATTCCATCTTGATCCACAACTGACTACCATAAGTACTTGACTGTACCCAGTAACCTTTCGTAGCTGGATTAGAAATCCTGGTGGTCCGGTACCTAAGTACAATGAGTTGCTTGTAAGCCACTGGTTGTGATCTTTAGGTCTGAAGGATACTTATACCTATATCTTCTCGGATTAACTCTTGACAGCAGAGTATCCGGAAATGAGTCACGTTCGGTGAAATGTACTCTTACACTTTCACCTGTATGTCATACCAGTGTCTCTACACTCCTTAGTTAAGAGGATAACCAACAAATGTAATATACAACGTCCTATAATTGATAGTACTATGGCCCTGTCATAGTATATCATTTGGTCGCGAACTCTTTTAAGGACCTTCTAAGATAAATCCTCCTTTATCGTGAGGAAGATCCTAAGGGCTTCATTACTTTCAGGAGTATTAAGAAGATGTTCTTGTAATGAATAAACTACCAAATAACTTTTATTAATATATCAATTTATATATAATTTATATCAGCACAATCATCAAATGATTGGATTTAGGATACAATTCCCAACACATAGCACATTGGGGAGTTTATCCACCCATCTCCCTTTGAAGTCATCCAGCCATGCTCTAAGTCCTTGGAGGATGATGCAGTTGGTCACTTTGGCTGCGCCGTTGGTCTGAGAGTAACCGACAGAGGTGAACTGCTGATGAATTCCTGGCTTGGTGCAGAATCCTCTGAAGGGTGCGTTATAGAAGTGCCGATCGTTGTCGGTGACGAAGGTATGTGGCAGTCCAAACCGGTAGGTCATAGACTTCCAGAAGAAGGATCTTACCTTGCTCTTGGTGATTTTAGCCAGTGCCTTGGCCTCGATCCATTTGGTGAAGTAGTCGACGGCCTGTTAGTGTATGCCCTAGATCCAATTGAATTGAATGGTATATACATTCTATGAATACAAATCAAATAAAATGGTTTCTTTATCTATCCAGATGTCTTTTATTTGATATATTTGTCTGTGAGATAAAGTCCAAAAGAATGTGAACCGTGCATATGGAATTTGTAATAGAGATTACAAATTGTGAGATTCAAATTGCACGTTATGGTTCGATTCTTTAAACTTCCCTAGTCGATGTGTAGATGGGACTGGACACCATCGAACACCGTGAGACTAGCACACATTGCATATCCTCACCCTTGGGGTGAGCAGCTGATTTCACAAGCTGAAGTATGAAGATACTTGGATAGGTGTGTGGATGCTCGTTATTGTAACGATGCATTGGATGACCCGTACAGAGATCCCATATGGATATTCTATATAGTGTCGATGGTTGATCTCTAATGACGGTGGTGTGAGTGATCCTTTGACTTGAGATCTTCATTGCATCTCATGTGTGGAATGTCATGCTTTGACGGCATCCAAACGTCGCTCTAGCCATGGGTGGCAAATATGGTGTCGGTTGGGTATGACATGAAGCACATGAAGATGGTGTTTGATCAAGACAGGATTCGTCTCCCTTGATAGAAAGGGTTATATCCCACGGCCACTTGATGGATTAATTGATTGATAAATCCTTGCAAGGTTGAGTTGGAATTCGAAATGGTTTCGAAGTTCTAATTCATATAGTCAATTTTTCCTGAGATCAAGTAAACAAAGATCAATTACAGGGTTGACACATTCCATACCACTGATTGATCTGGGATATGTGACGAAAGGATTTGATCATACGGTAACCGTTCATGGACAGGTGTTGATGGTCACGTCAACAAAACCTTTAGCAGTTGGGTGGTCATGATGCTTTGCTAGAGGCCTCTCATGATCTATAATCATGTTGTTGAATTAGACAAAGAGTTGTCCAATCATTCCTAGGGTCTATGATTAGGACATGATTATTGCCAACATGTTAAAGGGCCTAATGGGTCACACGCATTAAGGAGAATTTGGATGAATTAAAATGAGAATTAAATTAGATTTAATTCAGATAAGATGATCAATTAAATAATTGGGTGAGACCCAATTTAAAGAAGATATAATTATAATGGATATGATCCATTATATAGAAGGAATGTTAAGGAGAAATTATTTGTACATATGATGAACAAATAATTGGATACCGATATGTGACTTGATCCATGTGATGGATGGCTCTGATTATTCAGGTATGGATGTCCAATCTCAGCCATGTGAAGATGGAATCATGCCCATGGGATGAGGCATGATGAATCTCTACGGTTCGATGATGAACACGTACAAATTAGGGCATGTAGTTATGGGATAACCAACTCCTAATTTCAAAGGCTGAGATTGTGACACTTGGATTAATCTTACCATGAAGATGGAGTTTCTTACCATGAAGATGGAGTTTCTTACCATGAAGATGAGTTTCTTACCATAATGATGGGAGTTTCTTACCATGAAGAGAGGTCTCTTCCTCTTTGGAACGTCTCATTTTCAACCTATAAATATAGTTCCTTCCTACCCAGAGCATGAGAAGAAAAGATTAGATTTTTCTTCAAAGATATCTTCTGTAAGGGGATTCAAGAGGCGCTAGCACCCTCTCTCTCTCTCCCGTGGTGTCATCTTCATACCTTGGAGGTCTTCATCCCTTCTTCTCTGCGTGGATCACCGTTAGAGGCCGGACACGTGGACGGCTAGTGGCAAGGATTAACCGGCTTCATCCTCATCTACATCGATAAAGGACTCAGGTATGAATAAAATTAGATTTTATTTGAGATTAATGAATTTGTTCCTAAGGATCCTGGGCATCTAAAAATTTTATTATATCTTCGCAATGTTTATATGAATTTGATTCATATCTTGTATACATAATTCCCATCAGTGGTATCAGAGCCCCTTAGGCTACAGATTCATTAATCTGATAGGATACTTGAGTCAATATGATTGATAATATGATGCTTAAAATCATGAAGAGTTTTCATATGTTGATAATAAATCTAAAATATAATAAAATATTTATTATTTGATGATAAACAATATTATTTAGATTTATGCATATTCATTATCATGTTCAAATAGAGTACTTTGATATATAGAGGAAAATTTATTATATGATAATAAATAATAATTAATCATATATGTGTCATGTTAAAATAGTAATTATTATTTATGCATGATAGATACTATATGCTGAAATCCTAGAAATCATGTTTAGGATTTAATTTTAGCATGATGATTGATATGATTAAGATATGATTTTTATGATAATGAACATTGAAAACTTTAGGGTTTGTTAGAGACATTAGGATTTACATGGGATGTGAAACCGACATGTCATAACATGTAATTAAATGATAAGAAAATTTAAAATTTGAATTAAGAACTCTTATCATAACACCCTAGCTAGATCACTATCTATAGTTATCATAAAATTTAATAGATGATAAAGATTTAGGAAACTTAGACTTAACCATGTCATTGTTTGATCCTATGATCCCATAATTGATCTAATCAATTGGGCTTAACTACATTGGTGTCTAGAAAGGTTTGATCATGGTTTTTAATTGCTCCGTTCGCTGCCTGGGAAAACCCATTCAATGGGATCGAAGGGTATGCTAAATAGGACCCCATTGATCAGCTGATCTGGCCATTGTTAGGAAAGCTCTTAATTGATTAAATCAATTAAGGTTGATCAGGATGGTAGCAATTGATTTGGTCACATGATTAGGGTTCCTAAATTAGATAGTGATCAGGATCCTAATTTGATTAGGAGTCCCAATCATAGATTGGATCTTATGAAATTAAGGTTAATTGAGATTAATCTAAAATCTACATATAGGATATGTAACCTAGCATAGTACAAATGTTGTAGATGTAGATGGGACCTTTATGCGCTAAATCCCTCCACGAATATTAAGTCATAAGCCTTCCATTGTTCACATGATACAAAATCATTAGGTCATGAGATTTGTCATGCCAAAGCCGAGGTCGAGTGTACCTATGAGGAGTTGATTGTGGAACAATGGGTTGACTTAACTAGATTAGCTGGCATAATTGGCCAAAGTCAGGGTCAGTCTAATCTAGAGGCAAACTTTAGGGTGATCACATATGGATGTAATTGACAAGCAATGTCCCCTAAATGATCTAGGAGTCACATTAGATGTGATTGATAATAATCTACCAAATTTGGCTTACCGAGATTTGTTGTGCCAAAGCCAAGGTCAAGGTAATTCAAATGAGGATCCTAGCCCACTAAGGAAATTGAATGCCAATTTCTCGAGATTAATAGAGAGGGCTATTAACCTTGATAAAATAGTGGGAGAAACCAACTTAATTAAAAATCTAGAATTACCATATTAAGTTGGTGATTAGTATTCATAGTAATTGACTCGTTCTAAATGTAGGTTATCAGAGAAACCATGAGTGTAAACATCAACCTAAGGAATATTTTAGAATCCAACAAATTGACTGGACTCAACTTCCCTGATTGGCTAAGGAATGTAAGGATCGTTCTTCGATCTGAGAAAATTCTTTTTGTCCTAGATGAGGTTGCACCGGAGGTCCCACCAGCGGATGCTCCGACTGAGGTTCATGTGGCATACAACCGGTATAAAGATGCTGAAGACATGGCCACATGTTTGATGTTGGCCTCAATGTCACCTGATCTTCAGAAACAGCATGAGCATATGAATGCTCAGGAGATTTTGATGCACTTGCAAGAGTTGTTTGGTGCACAGTCTCGATATGAGAGGTTTCAAACTTCTAAAGAGCTGTTTCAGTGCAAAATGACTGAGGATTCATCAGTGGGTGCCCACGTACTGAAAATGATCAATTTGATTGAAAAGTTGGCATGATTGGGTTTTGTGATGGATCATGCGTTGGGAATTGTATCCTAAAGCCAATCATTTGATGATTGAGCTAATGTAAATAGCATATAAATTGATATATTAATAAAAGTTATTTAGTAGTTTATTCATTACAAGAACATCTTCTTAAAACTCCCTCAGGATCCTCCTTCACAATAAAGGAGGATTTATCTTTGAAGGTCCTCAAAAGAGTTCGCAACCAAATGATATACTATGACAGGGCCATAGTACTATCAATTATAGGATGTTGTATATCATATTTGTTGGTTGTCCTCTTAACCAAGGAGTGTAGAGACACTGATATGACATATAGGTGAAAGTGTAGGAGTACATTTCACCGAACGTGACTCATTTCTGAATACTCTGCTGTTAAGAGTTAATCCGAAAAGATATAGGTATAAATATCCTTCAGACCTGAAGATCACAACCAGTGACATGCAAGCAACTCATTGTACTTAGATGCCGGACCACCTGGATTTCTAATCTAGCTATGAAAGGTTACTGGGTGCAGTCAAGTACTTGTGGTAGTCAGTTGTGGATCAAGATGGAATTTGATCTATCCCATTAAAAGGAGAAATGCTTGTGTTTCAATTTAGCAAGACCTTGGCCATGGCACTTCATGTGAAAGTCACATGATCACTAAAATTGAAATCACTATATGGATTTGCTGTTTAGAGTTGACAGGCTCTTAAGCCATCCTTAACATTTGTAGTCAAGAGGATGAATTATACGGAAAATATTTCTTAGGGTTCTTGGAGTTTGCTCGGCAACTCTTCGACCTATTCGGACGTCGAGTTCCATTGCTAGATGGGCACATCGATTAGTATAGAAAGTTGTTTCTATGCTACCGGCTTAGGTTCGAACCTAGAGAGTCACATGCATAGAAGTTTCTTAGGATGATCTATTTGTTGATCAACGATTGAGAATCGTACATGATTTAATTAATCAATTTGATTGATTGAATTATCTCAATTGGGTTAAGTTCAAGTGAATAAGATTCAATTGGTTTAAGTCTATTAGAAGGGCTACTTAATTTCAAATATTGATTTGAAATTAGACTTGATTTGGATTTAAATAGATTCAGGACTAGTCAAATTTGATTTGGGCTAGGACCATGATCTATGTAGGTTCAATCCAATAAATTGATATCAGGTTAAACCAAAACCTGAACCTGAACCTCTCGCATAAGTATCTCACATGATGAGTAACTAAAATCTGAGAGATTAAATTCACATGTAGAATTTAATGTATAACATTAATCTTCTCCAAACCATTTCCATCGAAATTCTAAGTGTTAGAATTAAAGTGGAATTAATGTGCCTCTTTGAATTAACGAGACGATGGAATTCTAAGTGATTAGAATTCATATCTCTTTTGTTTTCACTGAACGTCGGAATTAAACAAAAGGTTGTGTCTCTTTGGTTTTCACCGAATGTCGGAATTAAACAAAAGGTTGCGTCTCTTTGGTCTTTACCGAACGTCGGAATTAAACAAAAGGTTGCGTCTCTTTGGTTTTAACCAAACGACAGAATTCTAAGAGTTAGAATTGAGCCTATAAATTGGAGGACATCCCTCACCAGATTATAACAACGAGATATTATGGATTGAATTTCTAAAGAGTTAGAATAGAAAATCCTGATGTAATTCTGGTGTCAGAAAAAGTTTGGTGGATCTTGAAAGAAGATTCAAGTGGGAGGATTCAAGATCAGCAAAATTATTTTTCCGCAAGTACTACAAGGGGAAAAAAAATATTGCGACGCCCAAATGCATCGCTAATGCATCGCTAAACATGCTATTGCGATGCAATAGCGACGCAATGACGGCATCGCTAAGATGTTCGTCGCAATCTCAATTTATCACAATTGCGTCGCTTCACAGCGACTCTCTGCAACGCAACAATGCGTCGCAATATTGCGACGCATCCAAATACATCGTTAAATTTAAAACTAATTTTTAATATTTAAAATTATTATTAAATATTGCGATGCATTCAATTGCGTCGCAATATTGCGATGCATTTAGTTGCATCGCAATATCTAATAATAATATTTTAGATATAATAGCGACGCAATTTGAGTCGCTAATGCGTCGCTAACAAATTTTTTTTTTAAAATATTGCAACGCCAGGTCATTGCGTCGCAATATTTAATAATAATATTTTAGATATAATAGCGACGCAATTTGAGTTGCTAATGCATCGCTAATATTTTTTTTTTAAATTATTGCGATGCCAGGTCATTGCGTTGCAATATTTAATAAAAATATTTTAAAAATATTAGCGATGCAATTTCAGTCGCTAATGCGTCGCTAATTAAATTTTTTTTTAAAAATAAAATATTAAAATTAAAACGGTTAATACAATTTTGTTACATTTAAATATTGATCGAAATATTCTTCACTCATATTGATCCAAACAATAATCATTCAATTTCCAAAATAATTAATATATTAAAATTTTAAAGTTTTCATGTACAACATATAAAAAGAAAAAAAAAATACATCAAGAATCTGAGCGATCACGTGGAGGCTGAAGACCCTGCGATAAGCGGCTAACCATATCCTGCAAATAACGCATCTGATCTCGTACGTCTGCAAGCTCCTGATCCCGGCCTCGCATACGCTGCTCGAACTCGTGATCGACCTCCTGCCGAACCTCCTGACGAACGTCTTGCCAAACCTCCTCTGCAATAGATCTCTGAATGTCGTCTAAACGCTCGGTAGGAATATCACCAGAAAATCGCGAGCTGAAGGCCTAATGGGGAAAATTTGAAGAAGCTCTAGTGCCCAGACCATAGACCCTGCGGTTTCGCGGCTGGGCACCAATAGCCTCCAAAAACACACGCCAACTCTCTCTGCTGAGAGTTCGACGGGCGTCTCCCCATCAGTGGAGTCGACATGCGATGCCTGGGAGCGAAGCTCCTCGACTCGTGTCTTTGAATTATAAAATCAACAATAAATGAGTTAATAAATTTCTCAAAATAAAATTTTAAAAATTAAATAGATACTACATAAAGCTAATTTTTTACCGCAACCTCCCGTGATCGCGTGTCAACCCAGGAACCATCCCTCCTGGTGTGTGTCGCCCTGAATAGACGAAACTCATCAGGATCTCCGCCCTCCTGCTCAGACTATAACAATAAAAAAATTGATATTAATACAAATATTTGTAAATAACTAAATTAGTAATTAAATTATTTATATTTTCTTACCATATAGCGTCTGTGCTCATGAATCGAAATGGAGCTCGAAGTATGGCGGGAGAGACCCGTGCTAGGACCGCCCTTCTCGGATCAGCGGTTCGTGCTAGCTGATGCGGACCTCCTGCGCCAGCTATCGGACTGCCAGGCCTGCTGCCACTCGTGCCAAATACCCTCTGGCACATACGCAGGACGCTGACCCGATGACCTCCAACGATGAAGCATGTTAGAGTATCGGCGTCCCGTAAGAGCCTCTCATGCTGCCCTAATGGCATCATGGCTGGCAGGGTCCCACATAAACTTTTTCTGTATTAAAATAAATAGTTAGTTTCAGAATTTATTAAGATTAAGAAATTTTATATTAGTGATAAATTGTATTTAATAAGTTTACCTAAAACTCAGAAAAATAAAACTCCCTCGCGGCTGGAGATATGTGGCGCCAATCGTAGCTATTGGGATCTGCATGCCTCTGAAATACGGCGCTAATGTGGCTGGATACATGATGCTGCTCAATAAATCTGTTAAAAATGCAAGTTTATAAGTAATTGACTTAAAAATATAAACATATATTTTTAATTAGTATATACTTACAGCCCATGAGCATCAAGTCGAAGTACAGTGCGGTCGATGGTGGAAGAACTCTTGGAGGTATGTGTCGATCGGCTGGATGGTAATACCAATGCAGGATCACCGCTGACTGCTGGAGAGATCGAAGACTGTGCGATGTGTGGAGATCTGAACTCTCCATCTCCAAAGCTCATGTGATCTGATGCAGCAGGCTACGTCCCTGCTCACTCCGTATGTCGTCGGTAGATCTACCTCTGCCCGTCATACTGAAAATACTAAAGATTCATGCAATTAAATTACGAATAATGATTGACTATATAAAAATTTAACACTTATAAAATAAAGTTGAATTTAAAAAAACCTCTATGTTTAATCGGTGTCATTTGTTTCGTGAAATGTTGGTTCAACATCCGATGTCGTATCGGACTGCGATTCAGTTTCATTATCATCGGAAGGAAGCCGAGCATTTGCATCCGCAATTTCTTGGACATCACCATTTGGATCTCTAAGTGATGTTTCAGGAGCCCTTGTGTCGTCCTCAATTGCATGCATTTCCATCTCATCCTCTTGAAATGCAGGGCATTCGGTTGATTGACTTGATGAACTCTCCTTTAATAAGATTGTTTGAACGTGTGACGATTTTAGAAACAACCCACCAATCTCGCTTGTCATTGCGAAACTTGGATATCCACAGTAAAACACTTGCTGAGCTTGGGATGCAAGGATGAATGGGTCATATTTCTGCAATCTTCGTCGATGGTTCACTTCAACCAAATTGTAGTCGTTATGAACCCTTTTGCCCACAGGAACTGTTGGATCAAACCAATCGCAACGAAACAATACGGTTCGTTTCATAGGCCAATCGGGATATTCAACTTCAACCACCTCTACTAACTTTTCGTAATAATCCTACATATTTGCTCCAACACTTTCTCCTTTAACACACACGCCCCAGTTCTGCGTGCCTCTTGAAGCTGCTAATCGTTCAACCTAAAATTTGTACCCATTAACAAAATAGCCAGTAGAGGTTGTTACGGTCTTCAATGGCCATTGCGATAGACATTTAATGAAAATATTATCGGTTGGGGACCATGGACCGTTACCTATAAATTAATAAGCTATTCACAACCAATTCAAAAAATTAAAGCCATTATTGAAATTGATTGAGTGATACTACTCACAAATTCATAAAACCAGTAAGCGAACTTCATTTCTAACTTCTGTCCAATTGCAAATTGACTGATGTCGGGATTCATCTGTCGTTGTCTATCATAATACATCCTTATGGGATGATAAGGATTAAAACTGATGTTAGCAATTAAATATTATGGTATATTGTAATTTAAATTAGAAGTTCCAATTAAGCATTGAAGTATACACTTACTCAATATATGGATCGACTTCTCTACAGTTCATTAGGATATAATAATGTGCTGCATTATACTCCATATCGCTAAGATTTCTTGACTTCTGCCCCCAAATGAATGGCTGATACCTTTACAAATTGATATTCTACCGTCATTAGGTTCTCCTTCGTCCACACATACGTCATCGTTACGATCAAGATTTCGGCTCCTCGTATGGATGTGACCCTCAAAGTATACAAGGCAAAGCTGAAACTTCTTCGACCAAGTGTGCATTGCATATAGATCCTTCAACCCTTGCATTATTACGCACATTATTTTTTAACTTCTTAAGGTACCTATATGTAAAGTTGAGACAAAAAAATTAACCAATTTTCTCGCAATGAAATAATATTTGAAATGTCAATATGTCTTAATGATGTATATTTTACCTCTCGAAAGGATACATCCAGTGATACTGTACGGGACCAGCTATCCTCGCTTCATATGGCAAGTGAACCGATAAATGCTCTATTGAGTCACTAATTTGGCGCCAATGTCCGACGGGAAAATAATTTTTATTTTCTAGGAAATTGCATCGCTAATGCGTCGTAATATTTTTTAAATATTTATAACTAATAAAAATTATATTTTCTAAAAATAATTGCGATGCATATATTACGTCGCAATATTTTTTTTAAAATTTTTTAATTACATTTATTTTTCTAACAAACATTGCGACGCAATACATGCGTCGCAATATTAAAAATTATTTTTTTTTGAAAAAATTATTTTTATTTTCTAGGAAACTGCGTCGCTAATGCGTCGCAATATTTTTTTAATAATTATAACTGATAAAAATTATATTTTCTAAAAATAATTGCGACGCATATATTGCGTCGCAATGTTTTTTTTTAATTTTTATCACATTTATTTTTCTTAAAAACATTGCGACGCAATAAATGTGTCGCAATATTAAAAATTATTTTTTCTAGGAAAATTATTTTTATTTTCTAAGAAATTGCATCGCAAATGCGTCACAATATTTTTTAAATATTTATACCTGCTTAAATTTATATATTTTAAAAATAATTGCGACGTAAATATTGCATCGCAATGTTTTTTTTAAATTTTTTTAATTACATTTATTTTTCTAAAAATATTGTGACGCAATATATGCGTCGCAATATTAAAAATTATTTTCTCTAGAAAAATTATTTTTATTTTCTCAAAAACTATGTCGCTATGCGTCGCAATATTTTTAATAATTATAACTGATAAAATTATTTTTCTAAAAATAATTGCAACGCATATATTGTGTCGTAATATTTTTTTTTTTAATTTTTTTTATTACATTTATTTTTCTTAAAAATATTACGACGCAATAAATGCGTCGCAATATTAAAAATTTTATCTAGGAAAAATATTTTTATTTTCCAGGAAATTGTGTCGACCGATCTTGGATCGATCCAAGCCGTGACC